>JALIZH010031188.1:0-225064 GCA_030522465.1 Rhipicephalus appendiculatus | reverse complement strand
ACACCCGTTACGGACCGAAATCCGGCTTGTAACTTCTTTTTAAAAAAATTTGCTCATGACCACATTGTAAGTAAGGCTGAAACACGAGTACTGCGACAAAAAAGCTCCTAAAAATAACAACGAGCGCGCCCGGGAGTCCACCCACCACTTCGACAGGCCTACACAATCTGAGTCCGACACGTCACCGCTACACCACACTTGAAACACAACAAATAGCCTATTTTTTGTTCATGTTAAAACTCTTTCCAGTAGGTAATATTGTTATTTTCTCGTTTATAAACGCAGATTTTAGTCTATGTGTGCTCGCGACAACCTAGCAAAAGATTCTTAGTTTGCTGGTGATGTATTGCCTGAGGAATCAGAACGTCTATCTGGGACGTCTTGCCGCAAAACATACTAGCGTAACCACTGATGTGTCGGAAATTGCACTGAATCGCTAAGCGGTCAGTCATGCCACTGTAGAAGTCATTGTGCATCTGAACTGCTCCCTGAACACTTTAGTTTTTGGTCAGCCTTTGGAAATACTTTCGGCACTCCTTGTTTACGTTGCGCGTACTACAGCCGCAGTAGTTCACTCTAGCCGAACCGAACCATTAGGCTTAGGGCTGTAGTTCGTCCGCCACGATCGCTGTGAAAATGTTTCATATTTCAATTTACGAAGAATTCCAAATAACCCTGTAAAATTTAGTCTCGATCATAATTGACTCAAGCGAAGGTCAGATATGCATCGTCGACAACACAAATCAGAAGCTGAAAACGCCGAGATTGGGCGTTGCAGTAGGCTAACTGCTGCCTGCGACGTGCGGCTTTCTGCGGTGCAAGACCATATGGAGGGACTGACTTCTAGAGTGCGCTCATCTTGATTATTAGACTAATACCTACTGTCCAACTGTGTGGCCAGTCATCAGTTCTTTCTCATATGAACTACATTCACGACACTCGATCAGACACTTGAGAGAAAGCGCACGCATTGCGCGCTTGACGTATGAGTGCTTTAGCGTATACTTACGTACGTCGCCTAATTAAAACTAAAGCTAGGATATTTGTAGCAGACAGAATATTATTTTCAAAATATTCGATAAATTTTACGCTCAATATCTCGCGATCCAATATTCAGTTTTATAGGATGTTCACCCAGCGCGCGCAGTTTCTTCCAATGTGCCGCCAGTGTTCCCAGTGTACCTGGCAGACACTGTACAGCGTGGCCAGTGCTTCCCGGTGAGCTGCAAGATGCTGGGCCACAGTATAGCTATTCCCAGTGTCTTTCAGCGCATTGGACGGCACTGGCTGCACTGTACAGTCTGTCCCAGTCCCTGCAAGCGCGCTGTAGTACACTGGGACACACTGTACAGCGTTTTCAGTGTCGCCCAGTGCGCTGAAACGAACTGGCACACACTGGCACAGCTGTTTTCTTTTTTTCCGATAGGGTTATATTCACAAAATTTCGCGCCACTGGAAGGAAGTGGCCGCCCTACACGTCGTCGACATAGTTTTCTCAGCAAAGAATAAACTAAGTGATCTATGTCCTGCTTTGCAAAACCACCTTGAGAACAATGAGCGGGAAAAATACACTGCCAGCGCTACAGGAAGTTTAACAAACGTTTATATTTAGTTTATCTTTTCTCTACCCACAGCCACTGCGATGAGGATTATACTGCGAGATAGTAGTGTAGCTCACTGGGCTGGATGGCCCTAATGTCTCGCCAAGAGAGTTAACGAAGGTCTACGTAGTATTCGAAGCGATATGCGACCAGTTTTATGACTTATTCGCAAAACTAAGAGTTGCATAAACAGCAGTTGAACGAAAATTTACACTTCGCTCACAGTTGTAGTCATGTGGACCAGCTTACTCAAAACATTTGCCCAGAAAATAACGTTGATAACTTAAACGACGTGTGTTAATTAGACGAGATGACATTGCATATTAAAGTTTGTTACACGTACTATTGGTTCCGAATGAAACGTGAGCAATGGTGCGTATGAGGCAGCTTTGCCCCTCACAACTACAGATAGATGCGCTCACGAGCTTAGCTGCTAGTGCATCACATTCATGTTTTTGATCGCGCAGTGATACGTAACAGGACGTTCGCGCCTGTCAATGGTGACTGGACGGTGCGCGCGTACACCATTGCTGATACATGGGGTCACGCACTACGCAGTTCATGTTTCCATTAACAACGACAGCAACGTTTTGTGAAAAGTAGCAACATCGGTGAAAGGGGCCACGAACAAGACAAAGAGCGCTCTTTCCCGCTATCTTTTTTCCTCTATGGTGTACTATGGCTGCTGTGAACTGCACTGTAACAAGACTGATATGATTTCGTGCAATTACCACATCACGCTCCTGCAAAAGTCGACTTTTCAGAGTAATTTACACTGTTACATTTAAAATGTACCTAAATCCATCTTTCCATGCGAAAGTTTTGTATTTAACTTCGTTATTGTGCTTACACTAATGTTTAGCACACTTTAAAACTACCGTGAACGAGTCAGAAAACGTAGACTAATCAACGTAAGTTATAAATGAAAATATTATGTAGCCGAAGACCGCAAAACCTATCAGTATTTCTCAGCACCATTTCGCAACCATTTTCACTCGTGCTCCCAAGCTTCTTAGCGAGAACTAACAGACAATGATGCCAAGGAAAGTATAGGGGACGTTATTAGAAGTAATTGTAATGTAAATGTGAAGAAAGAAAAGTGGACGAAAAGATAACTTGCCACCGGCAGGATCTGAACCTGCGAGTGTTCCACACTCGCCGTAATGGCAACAGGCTGCGCTGATTGACGCTCCCACGTTTAAATGCACATATATACCCTAGAAAGTGGACGGAGGGATGACCGCCACCGTAGATCAGTGGTAGAGCATCGGACGCGTTATTCGAAGGTCGCAGGTTCGGATCCTGCCGGTGGCAAGTTATCTTTTCGTCCACTTTTCTTTCTTCACATTTACATTACAATTACTTCTAATAACGTCCCCTATACTTTCCTTGGCATCATTGTCTCTTAGTTCTCATTAATAATGTGTTTAACAAAGCAAACGAGCCCTTAAGTTCACACTTCTTTCCTTCCAAGCTTCTTAGCGTGTTGTTTAAAACTTTAAGTACTCACAACGCACTAACACAGCACCTGCTGAAAACGCGTATCTCACCAACGGCTGTGGCCTGTAACGATCCCTTATTTTATCTGAATGACATTACGTGTCCTGTGTCACGTGCTTAAAACTTCCAAGAACGCATTTGAACCAACGGTGGGGGCACGGCAGCCGAACTGAATATATTTACGTTGTGTTATATCTCTGACTCAGAAGCCGAAGCCCGAACACTGAAATCAGGTATAAAAAACGGGCTAGCAAGTCATTATGTGGGTGCCACAGCCATACAACTGTCATGGTAAGAATTCCACGCCGTACGTGGAGATCTACACAACTTGATTGCTAGTATACGACATTGATAGCAATCGGCAGACAATCTGTTCCTAACGGTAACGCCAGGAACATGTTTGCAAAGCATGTTGCTTGAACATTCAGGCGCAAACCTTTTTACAAACTTGACTACTAATGTTCCAGTGCCAAGGGCAGGACAGACTGGCCGTGAGCATCGAGAGCCTTTACGCAATGAGCGTGCACGCGTTGTCTCTGAGCGGCACCCTGGTTCCAATGCTGATGTCACACGATAGAAGGCGCCACTCAAAGATCTCAGGGCGACTCACAATTGCTTCATGGCAGAAAAGGCCGAAGTCAGTGGGCTCAGAAAGAAAATATACAAGGCCGAGGAGTCCTGAAACACACGAACACGGACGTCCTACCAAAGTGTACATGTAACCAGTGTTTATGACACTATCACGCGAAATGAGAAAAAAAAGTGCCAGGCCTGCGCAGAACACGCAGTACAGTCACAGTGAAAGCTGTAACAGCGTCCTTTCTAGAGCCCTTGCGGCATATGGCAGCGCACACCGGGTGAAACAACGAACCGCACACAAAGGGGACAACACAAGCTGCTTCCTTGTGTAAGCTGCTTACATCTTGAACACGAAAGTGTTTTACGCCGGGGTCCACCACGGCTCCTTTGACGTATTTCCGTCACGGATATGACATTGTAAAATATAAACTAACACATTGAGATCAAAGAAAAAAACAGTACCGTCGCCGGGCGTCGAACCTACGACATCTCGCTCCGCAGCGCGCGGCGCGTAACCACTCGCCATAGGAGCGTACCTGCCTCACGATACTAACGGTAAACTATTTATATACACCATATACCGTTGGCGGTCCTCAGAGCTCGTCGACTTAAGCGCGTTTTCGTTATTACTAGCGAGGTGGCGCGAAGGTGGCATGGGGTACGCGCTCTAAAGGTCGTCGCGCCTTTCGCTGCGATGAGCGAGCGCCTCCACGGGGCGTGGTCGCTCGTGCGCGCGCGCGCTTATCTTGTGATCGGGGCATTGGGGCACTTTCTACGTCTTGTGCTTCCGCCGCAAGTTGGCTTTGAAGTTACAGTGGCTAAAGAGTTCACGAAGGTAATTTCACTGGCCGCAGCGGCCGCCTTATTGAAAGGTGTGCGCTACTTACACACGAAGTAACAATTGTGACAGTTCGCGCTCGTCCTGTGTATACTTGTGCAGTAGTTTTGTGTGTCTTTCTTTGTGTTAGAGCAGCGCACTTTAGGTGTCGACCTGTGACAGTTAGTCCGCGCTCGTCCTGTGTATGCTCATTTCGTGCGTCCTTTCTGCTTGAGGTGCGCGCAGCAAGTTTCGAGCTGCTTGCCGTTGCACAATAAACGCTCAAATACCTCTGTGATGACAAGTTTCACTTTCGTGTTATACCGATTCCTTTGACAAAGGGATCAGCCATGTTTTTTTTTATTTAAAGCGATAGCGTAGTGGTTACGGACATTAGCGTTGGCGGCGACGTATTACTACGGCGCCTAAATTGGATCTTGTTGCTATCTCAATACAGCTTTCACTGTAATATTAGAAGGGCCTCAACCACCATCACTGTCATCAGAGTCATTGCCGAGAGTACGGAGTGGCTGCTTACCAATGGCTAGGTAGGTGGTGGGTAGTAGCGAAGAATAACAGCCACCATTGGTGGTATCTGTCGCTCAGGTTGATTCCGTCGCTTGAAATTAAAAAGCGAGGTTGAGGGCACGGAACATCACCTGCTGTTAGAAGTGTTCATGCTTGATTGACGGTGATAGTGAGTAGAATGGCCGAGGTTCTTAGAAATTTTTTTCTGGTTTCATTTTTTTTTTCTAATTTCGCGCGATAGCGATTACGGATGCCGCTGCCCTGCCGCTGCCCTACTGCCACTGCCGTTGTTATCTGATAACAGCTTGCGCTGTAAAACTAAATACATAAAAAATACTTACGACAGAATGGGAATCGAATCAGGGCCTCTGCGTGGCAGCCCCGCACTCTACCACTGAGCTACGCCGTTTTCTTTTCTTTATTACCAATTTCTTAACATGTCAAATGCATCAAAAGTGGACACTTCCTACAATAACAGACACAACTGCAGCAATGTCAAGACAGTCTACCATCATATGAGGAATTACACAATTAGGATTCCTTGCGGTAAGCCAGGGGCTCAACCCTGGAAAGTCAGTCAGGTATGAAGTCTTGTTGTTTCAGCACATCCATGTACTGAGCCATGCTCTCGCGAAAAAGAACGCGTGCAGGTCGCCTGGCAGGGTCGGAGGGAAAACCAGCCATTCTAGCCCGCCATAGACAATGCATGCCAAGAAGCATTATCAGATCAAACGGCATCCCAACCTCATTTTCTATTGGTAAAAAGGTGACGCCAAGTGAGTGTAAGGGAAGTTCTTTTTTTTAGCGCTCTTTGTAAAACATCCGACGAAATAGACCCTTTCCCAACATTGAAAAAAAATACGTGATCTATCGTCTCTGGCTTTGAGCAGATAAAACAATCTGAACTCCAGCCCATTGAAAATCCTCGATCTTTTAAAATAGTCCTAACCGTCAAGGTGCACGAATGTAAATTAAAGCGCTTGGCTGAATTTGCATTTTTCAACACGTTTGAGAAGATTCTTGCCCTCGCCTCCCCTATGAATTAACCTATCCATAGGTATCGGAAAAATGACGTCGCATATGTCTTTATGCAGTTTCTTTCAACTGACTGAAAACAGGTATTCATTTGAAAACTTAACTGACAAAAAGCGGACGCTGTTCGCAACCTCCTTAACGAAACCTCGCGTAGCTCCGAGCATATTTGAGGTGCTTACAACATAGTTAGGCAGCACACGACTGAGGCGCAATTGGCATGTTGTTCTCAAGAAGGGGTGTCGAGTATCCCGAAAGAAAAAAAAAAAGCGACTCACAAGTTGCCGCACAAATAGGTGTGACACGCTGAGCCCTCCCTGTTTTACTCTTCTGAACAGATTAGTCCTAATATATCTTTCCCAAGTGGAGCCCGATACAAATACCGCGAATATCCTATGAAACTTTTGGCACATTCACACGTGTACAACACAATACCTGCATCACATACCATAATTCGCTAATGAAAAATGTGTTGCATACACTGGCTCTAGCAAACATTGAGAGATGGGTGTATTGCAGTATTTGTTCAGTCGAGTATTCATTGGTATCCTTGTAGTGTTCGAAGGGCACACCGAGGTATTTTACTGGAGTTTTAAACCACCGAATGTTAGCTTAAGTATCTGGGGTCGATGGCCATTCTCCGTGCCATAGTCCCAATCTCTTTCCCCAATTCACTAGGCTTCCTGCAATTTCTTCAAATTTCGTAATTACGGCAACTGTCTCTTGTACACTCTCTCTGGTGGCACAACACACTGCTATATCGTCAGGATATGCCAAAACTTTTACTTCTGCGTCAAGCAGTCTAAAACCGCGAATGGTCTCGTTGTGTATTATGGCCAAGCATAAGCTCTCTATGTACGGTGTAAATGCTTGAAACTGCCTTGCAAACTTTCGTATGCAGGTTTCATGTCGGGTAAAGAATCGCGTTAACATGTGTTGTAAAGAGCGTTTTAGAACAGTAAAGTAACAACCAGGCGTCACACAATGCGAATTGCGTAACGAGTGGGTCGTTCAATGCTCCAACCCATTACAAAAGCCTCAGGCATAATTCTTCATCGTCGTCAGCCACCGCATCAACAAAGTGCGCATAATGCGTTACAAGTTTATAGCGGGTACTGCGCTTTTCCGAAGAAAGATGAATAATGGCATAGTAGACGATTCCCCACTACACAAAAATTATGAAGATTTATAGCGTAGTGGGTACCATGCAAGTGCGCTTGTAGTAGTTGTCCCCAAGAGTGTTTAAAAAGGCTCTAGAAATGCCGCTCTTCCAGCTATCGCTGTGACTGTGCTGCGCGTTCCGCGCACTCCTGGCGGCTTCTTTAACGCGATAGCGTTAAGGAGCTCGTTTCGCAGAAATTCCTGCGTCGGCGTCGATGTTGTGAGCGAAAAATCATCATCTTGTCCGTGACTGAAAAATTTAGAAAGCTGCAAATAAAATAAACAATAAAAGCTTCCGCGTCCGAGTGAGGATCGAATCCTGGCCGCCTGCGTGGAAAGCAGGTGTTCTACCACACAGCCGCACTTCTGCTTCGAATTACTTTGAAAATAACTTCCTCGGGTTGGAAATGGAGTGAAAATAACTTACATGCTTTACAAACACACGCGTCCTGTATACAGGCGTCACAATACAACATGTAATATCGCAGTAATATTGCGTGGTACAAGCATACATTGTCATCGGGCGTCGGAGCACGTGAATATCATATTGGCATCGTGGTTCAAAGCCGGCCACCCATTACAGAAGGCCCACACGTTACTGCGCGTATTCCCTTAAGACCACGTAGTGGGTGCATAGCAACTTCGAAAACATTTCCCGCTCATAATTGCTCGAGGCTTAAAGCATGCTACCCTTTACATAGTATGCGCTAAGTGATTGAAGTACGTGCTAGGGACAGGATATCGCTATCGCGTTCAACTCTTAAAGGCGATGCTTAAGGGTCCCCCAATTTTTTTTTCTTCCTATTTTTCCGTTTCTCTCTCTTTCTATTTCTCGCTCGCTTCCTCTTTTTTTTTCTATTTCATACGTGGTTTTAGCTGCGTTACGCCAACCGCACTATTTTTTTGCTGATGATGATAAGTGATCATCGTTAGGGCGCTCGAAGAACAAGAAGCAAGAATAATTCTCCTTGGCTTGAGCACGCGCTCAATATCATACACATGGAGCGTTACGTCAAGCGACGACGACAGTACACGACAGCATGCGACAGTCTGGCCCCTTAAAGTGCTGCGCACTTAGTGCGACGTCCCTGTGTCGCTCCCACGCATTGTACTGTACTACGAAGTTCTAAATGCTAGGTAGGAATATTGGCGCTTGTAACTTATAGTTTGAATCATACCCCTGCTTCTCGCACCCAGACGGCTCTTCATGCCAAGCAGGGGAGAGAGAATGCGGAAAAGCTATTGCCTCGTTGCAATGCCCCTTCAGTATCCCCACTAGCTGCCTGCCTTCGTACCTTTGTTCAGCGACTTCACGATGATCAACGACCCGGTACTCCTGTTACTCATTTGATTCACCATGTAACGAACGTCGTGAAGAATCATTGACCCTTTCCATCTAACGAAAACCGCAAGGCATTCGATGTTCTTGTTGTTCGGTCGCTCGGGCGCATTGTGATCACTCGTCTTACAGATGACAAGCGCAGCTTTCTGACCCTTTCACTCAGACGTTCGGAGGCTTCTTTCTTATGCGTCGCGCCCTTTGACGCATTCCTCCTCTCCAACGCTTTCTTCTAGCACGTTTCTCGGGGCTCATGTTCGAGGATATGGCTCGGCTCTCATTTTAACCTGAAATGGCATTGCTCTCCTGGTGTCTTGCCTTCGCCGAATGAATGGGTGAAATGGAACTCGCTTTGTTCTTAGCGTTGTAGACTGAGGGAGAACTTGACACGCTTAGAAACAACGCTCCGAGCAAAGCGACTCACATACTTGGGAGCACTATACAACTGCACCGTCATCCGCATATTACAAAATATTTGTTTGCTCGAGGCTGCTGTAGACAGATAATTATCACCCCCATGAACCGGCACGCACTCTCTTTATCCTCTACTTTATCCAAATCCTCATCTGCTTCGTATCCAGAACACGTGCCCCTGTTTCTCCGGTGTGGGACGCAATAACTTCAATGGGTGGGAAAACCAATAAAGAGAGAACATACAGGAAGAAACACAAATACATAAAGAGAAAAATAAATTTTTGGCGAAAAACATTTCTTGACGGCGAGGCGAGATTCGAACCCGCGTACTCACGATCGGAACGTGAGCGTATAATAATCAGTCCGTCATTCAGGCACACTTGCAGACAAAATCATAGCCTTCTATAGCATAGCATAGCAATGTGGTAGCAAAGTGAAGTGAGAATGAAGCGGAGAAATGTGAGGTAGCGAAGGAGTGAAAGGAGAGAGGTGAGAGATAAAGCATTGTATAGTAAAACAGAAAGACAGAAAGAAAGAGGAGAAAGAGAAAAAGAGAAAGAAAGAGAGAGAAACGAAGACAGAGAAATCAAGAGAGAGCGAGAAAGAAGAAGAAAGAAAGAAATGGACGAATAAGAAAGAGAGTGAGATTGAAAGAACGACAAGGACAAGGAAATAGAGTGAAAGAACGTAGTAGTGAATATCACCCACAAAAAAAAAAAGAGGCAAGCATGTATAGTGTAATGGAGTATACTATACAATAGTATAGTAGAGTAGAGCAAAGCAAGGTTTCGGAAAGAGAAAGGTGGGAGGGTAAAAGCCTAGCCAAAACAGGACCAACTAAGTGCCCACCAGCTCTGCTGTGACGTAGCCTTGCGCGACTTTGTAAAACCTGAGCTGATTTTTTTTTCTATTCTATAACTGGATTGCTAGGCTTATGTTCACGAGCGTCTATTTCACGCTTTCGCTCCTAGTATCTAATCGTTGCGCTGAATAGTCCGTGTGATAAACATGCGCACCGGTGCTTTTACCCTTACAAAAATTTCGATCTTCCTGCTTCCAATTATCCTTCGAGCCTGATCAACACGACATTTCTCCCTCGAGTTTGACTCCCTTGCACTAACTGCACGAGGAAGCAAATTGTAAACTCCAAAAATTTTTAACCAAATTGGGTTGGATAGTGATCTGAAAGATGTGAATCTGAAAGAAGATCTTAATCTGAAAGATGTGGATGCGCGACTGAACAGCGCTGTTGCGTCTAACATTCCTTCTATTTAATGTATCAAAACTTAATTCTATTAAGATGACTGATGCGGTTGCTCACCTGCACTGTTACATTCTTGGCAGTGCGGAAACTGCACCAGTGTATTGATTACAATATTTTCATTAAAGCTTCCTGGTCGCACTTCACGCGTCACATACAAATTTACATGTGTTAAGTCGCAAACGGCCGACATAACACGCTCACTAAGCAGCATATATTACGTATTCATTGTATGTATAAAGTTGTATTGCGGACAACAAATTTTGCAACTTTTGCAGTATCGCGTGGCTATAAAACAAGATGCAATATTTTTATTACTTCTTTATTGAACGCGCTGCCGTGTTTACTTCCATAGCAACACTTGCTCCACACGATGCGATTACCGAGCTATTGCACAGCAACAAAGTGCAGCAGCTGCTTTAGAATTATTAGAGAATATCTATAACATGCGCACAGATTTTATGCACTTATCGGATGTAACAATTGAGGCTTGTCGCGACCCATGCGGAGCAGCCATGGGAGTTGGCCACTTGTAGAAGATTCCGCGAGTGGCACCACGAAAGCCACTTTGACATTTCCACAGCCGTTGTGATTGTTCGGCGAGCAACACCTTGCAGTGCATGTTACAGGCGCCAGGTTATCGAAATTATCGGGAGTACTTCAGTGCGGCGTCTCTCTTGGTCATTTTGTGACGTTCAAACCCTAAAACGACCATTGATATTACAAGTCGCCAGAGAATGCGCTTGCGTTTCTCGACAAGCAGTATTAAAGAAACAGCATGCAGCAAGAATATTAACAGCGACGATGTCACTACGCTTGGCGTTATTGGCGTTGCCTGCGCAGTATTGGCTTCTCCACAGCGCAGCGGAGCCACTTTTCACCTTGTGGTGGTTCTCGGCGAATAGGAGCGCTGTAATCACTGGAGGCGGAGAGAGTGGTGCCCGAAAAACAGTGCCGTAACTCCGGGTCCTGAAGGAGCGGTATATAGAAATTCTACCTCCACCCAGTCGGACATATCCGCCACAACCTCTCCGGTGGTGGCGGGGCTGACGGATTTTGCTCATGTGCTGCGGTGACGTATTGTAGCGATAAGGGCTCATGGTTCTGCGTACGATTGTGTGTTACCTCTGACAGAAATCATTTTCGTCCACGTGACGTGGGTATTTGTGCGGAGGCAAGTTCTCATAGGGTAACATATAAACCTCGCACGCTTGCAGCATGTGCCAAGGCTTGCTTCGGAAGGGAACGGTTCAGACTGTCTGGACTGTCGCGAATACGTCTACCCGCCCAAGCCTCGAATCGCTTGCGAAGCGACTGATATACTTCTGGGTACCGTTGAGGGCGAATAGGCGGCTCATTTACAACAGAGGCCGTTGAGGCACATCCTACAGCTTTCACGTTGTACTCAACGTGAGAGCTGTAGGAAGTTCGGAGCACAATTCGCCTGTCCTGCACCGAACTCAAGTAGCGTGTGTTGATGGTCTAGTAGGAAAGACATTATTAGGTGAACTTGGGGCGAGATACTACAGTAGAAGTAGACATGACGAACGGAGCCTGTGAGCCTCGCTGTACGATCTACATTCTATAAGCGACGCTCGCGTTCACGGGCAAGCGCGTCACGGCATTCTAGTTCTGCCGCCTGCTAAGCCTTGTTACGAATGGGGTTGCGTGGCCGGTGCGACCGCGTGCGGGTGCCGTGCTCGGAGCAGTCATCAGGACAAGTTGGAAGACGGAAAATTCTTTATACAGAGTATTTACATGTTGACGGTCTTCGTGAACAGGCTGAACAGGCACGGCGCTCCTCGATGCGCCGGGATTAAATGTGAAGGTTGGGGTCCACCCCCATATCCTCCTCTCCACGCGGTGGCCAAGAGTCCGCCAATCCTGCACCACCTGCTGGTGCACAATAGTGACCACGTCTGCGCCTCCAAGGGTCAGTACCTGGTCGATGACAACGGCCACGAGACGGGGAATGACCACTCTGGTGACCCTGTTGGGGAGACGGTGGCTTGTTGACAGCGCCTGTCGCAACAGGGTGGGGTAACACCGGCCCGGCGAAATCAGCAAGGCGTCGGCAAGGGTGCGGCCCAACAGCAACGTGCGCGGGGCTTTGTTGTTCCTCCCGCTCTGGTATGTGGACTTGCAGTCGCGTAGAACGACGACCGGAGTCGGTAGTCGGGGCCGGCAAGGGTGCGGCACAACAGCTTCCCCGCCCCCCAAACAATGCATCAGGAGGACGTGCGGCTCCACGCGGCTCGGCTGAATTGATGCGGCCGGACACCAGGCTCGTCCATGGGTCTCGAGACGAAGCTCTCAGGAGCATAGCTGTCTCTCCAGGCATTCCACACGAACACGCAGCTTTCACGGACTCATGGTTCCTGTGGATAAGACGAACTCGACAGGACAACCATTGTCAAACCACACCTAACGCTGCGAGTGCCCTCTGCACACCCCCCGGAATGCCAGACCAGAATGAAACAAAACATACCTGACGACTAGCGTTCCCGCCCTTAAATAAAACGAGGAGAAGTGCGTATCTCATGGTGACAAGCCCAAGAACAGACCTCAATTTCTGGTGTTGACAAAACAACAACTTCGAGAGAATATAAGAATTGTAATTGTACAATAGCTACTTAGGCAGAAAAAGTAAACAATCAAGGAAGCCCCGTAAGCTCAAAGGTTTCGCTAAATCCTCCTTTAGCGCTCTCTTTAACGCGTAACACAGTAACACAACAGTTCTGCTAACTCTGAAATAAAAGTGAAACTAAAGATTACGCGCTCGACATAAAACAATGTTGAACTACTCTTCCCCTAGACGCTCACGCTAACTAGTACAAAAACAAAACAAAACTCAACTTTCAGCTAGCTTAGTTGAAATACTTATCAACCACAACGCCAGGAGTTTATTCTCTAAAATCTCGACACTACGTAGCTCAAAATTACTGACGCTACAGTAAATACAAGTCACATTTCTCGACACATTTGGACGTAAAAGTCATACGCATGACAAAAGAACTCAATAAACGGTCATCGTGACAATTAAACTGTCCAGTAATACCTAAAAGTGTCTTCCATTACAAACCCGCCACTAAACATCCGCTCATGAAATTATCTCAAAACATCAAACTGATTGTGCGGTCAATCAATTACAAAACGGAGATTACCGCGGGGTTTCCACAAACACGCCATTTCAAACGAACTCTGGGGAGTCGCGCATTCCACGGCTTTCGTGAACTGCGATCCCGACAAAAGAAGGAGCGGTTAACCCGCCCGACAGAGCAATCGGTTGCGCAGTCCGATTGTCGACCTCCACTGCGCGAGAAGGCGGCCCGTGAACGGTTCCTTATGCTCACTGACCCCTTCCTCGTCAAACAACCACCCTTCCTCCACGGAGGGTGACGACCTTTGCTCGTACCATACTCATAACTTCGCGAGTCTTCGCGGCATTCCTGCATCTTTTGTGCAGTGAAACAGATGAGACGAAGCGGCCACTTCGCGATCTAGATTTCTCTGAAACGTATCCCTAACCTCAACGTTCGGTAAAGCGCCAATTCTCAGATAAAGTGATCATACGATCCATAAACACTCACTGAATATAACAACGCAAAGGGAATAAACATAGCGTACCAACAGGCCCGTGTGGTTAATGCAACCACCTCACGTGAGACCTTCTGATGAGCCAGAATCTAAAGTTGGGCCCTCCTCAACGACAACGCACTGGGCACTGCTGTGCACCTTAGCTCTACGCTACTCACATTCATAGAGCGCTGAAACATTAACTCACCACTAACCGTACACCATATCCCTCGAAACTGAGGAGGTCATCTAAACTCGTGTCTGAACCTAAATGTTCACGAAGAACACCATGCAATGAAAATAACTTGATGCCATACACATCAGGAGCACCTGACAAAATCGGCGTTGGTTTCGTGCCAAATACCCTGCACCAAACGCTTCTCAAACTTGAGCATGTCGGAAACTCTTTTGGCTTTACGCTAAAACCTTCTGCAACAATGCTCATTTGCTCCCGTAAGACGGTGAACTACTTCGCGCCAAACATGAAAGGTAAACCTCAGTTCCGCTCAAGAAACGCTACTACTCTTTCAACATTGGCGGTAGTACAAATCTTCACTCGCGACTGACGTGCTCTTATAACAAAGAAAACTCTTTACGCAGACAGCGCGCTCTGATGCGACCACTGCTTCCGTACAATCCTTAACGGCTTAATAAAAAAACACAACTCGTACAACGCTTAAAAAAACCAAAAGTAAGAAACTGTTCAGCTAAACAAACTCGTCGCGGAGATAACAAAGGAACATTACTTGAAAACAAAAATAAACAAACGAAAAATTCTTTCAAGAAATTCCTGTGTCTCTTTCTCCAAAAGCTTACAGCTGTCTCTCACTCTTCAATCGCACACGGGGCGGTCGCTGTCTTGGCGGATTTTGACAACACCCGGGACTACAACGTGCACGTGCTACCAGCTGAACTACGCCGTCCCGCTTCATTCGGGATTTCGGCCGGTTCCTGTCAGTGTGGCGGAGGGGACCCCAGGAAAACGGGGGAAAGAATGGCCATGCCATCTTTGTGCTTGCTCGCGCGCGGTGCTTTGCTACTGTGGCCTTTCTTCTAGGACCCCTTTGACACTCTTGTCTTCGCAAAGTTGCACATCTCAACCGCGCATTCCGTCGCGGGGGGTGAGCGTCGTCATCCCCTTACTTCGCGCCTTTCGCCGCTTGCGCCTCACTCTACGCCACAAAGGACGTTTTGCTGAACTGGCCGATGACCTACCCTTTTTCTCGCGCTGCGGTGTGCCCCCCTGTCTCGGGACTTTGCTGTGCCCCACGTGCTAGCTTCTTTATTTTGCGGCGACGTTTGCGGCGGACCTGTCTCTCGCTGCTCGCAACTTCGCTTCGGGTTGCGTCATCGGCGGTTTCACAGCTCAAGGCTCCCTTCGATTCCTCAGCTCTGTTGCCTTGTCGGGCCGATTCACCTGCGCTGACCTGGCTAGAATCTAAAGCTGGGCCCTCCTCAACGACAGAGCCGATATCCTGACACTTTGCGTCCTCGCTAAGTTTAGGACCAGCCTTGTCTTTCTCAACTCTCGAAAGGTCATTCTCGTGTTGGGGTACGAGGACAGCCTCCAGCTCCTCGATGACCCTATTAGGGTGGCTGGAACTAGCCTCGGTCCCACACGGAACGCCTTTCGGAATTCTTTCCGCTTCTGGACCAGCCATGGTCTCGTGCTCTACCTCCTCTTCCTTCGCACAATCGGAGAAATGCGAACGTGTCTCAGGCGCAATTTCACTATCCGCAACCTGCCTCTGTTCTTCCTCCGCAGAAGGATATGTGCGCATGGCGCACTCGTAGAGATTCATACCATTGCTTTGTGGTACCTCACAAAAGGCGGCTTTCTCAGTGACTTTAAGTTGCTCCGAACTCACCACTTCGCACTTCTCGTGCGCTACACTTTTAGACGGCTGAACATTGCGCCGCATTGCCTCATCCATCGTACTCGCATGTACGGAACTCTCTCTTTTACCTCGCTTTCGACGCGATCTCTTGCCCTCGGGACGGCTCGCAATGCTAGGGGCCTCACTCGTACTCTCAGGTACGGAATTCTCTACTTGTGGAGTCCAAGCTCCAAATGACTGAACTAAGCTATCCTCGCGGTCATCGCCAGTTGGTACCTGTGACAGGACGACATCTGTGACGCTTTCTAAGCTAGTCAGCTTGCTCTGAAAAGTGTCCTCAATTAGTGATTCTCTATCACTGTCATACATGGACCCTTCCTTTTGGCCTTCGAAGTCGGCCTCTCTTTCAAATGCAGAAAGAGTACTGCACTGTTCCCTCTGTATGCACTCTACAGGTAACACAGCCTCGCGGACACACAACGGGCTAGCCAAAGTGGCTTTATCAAACTGCGATTGGTCATCGTACTTCCGGCTTTCAAATTCGGCCGACTCTCGTATGGTCGCGAACACCATTTTCTTTCTGCAACTTCTGGCTATATGACCTTTTCCTCCGCAGTTGTAGCATACAACTGGTCTCCGCGCATCAAACGTGCGGTTCAAATCAATTGACGGATTTGAAATGCCCTCTTTAGACTCCATGTCATGCCCTTCTTTCGGCTGTTCTTGCTCCCGCCTAAGGTACTCCGCGTGCCGGTTACTAATCTTCCCTCTTCCCCCCATGCGTGCGCCGATCCGATTCCCTAGCCTTGCGCGTACGCCTAAAAGACAAGCTATATTTGCGCAATAGCGCCTCTTTCACCTTGACATACGCTTCAGCGTCCTCTCTACTGAGTCTAGCTACTACGCAGGGCAGAAGTGTTAGCAATTCCTGTGGCCAACTTTCGAGGGAGAATCCTGCCTTTTCGCACGTTCGCTCAAAATTGACAAGAAAAAGTGCGATGTCCCTGCTAACTTCGAACGGCTGCAAAAGGTCTTCCATCTTTACCGGCTCCATTAAAGCGGAAATACGCCTTGCTGCTGATAGCCTAAGTTCTATCTCTCTTAGCTCCAGCTCACGTTGCCTCTGGGTAGCTTTCTCTTCTCTTTCCTTTATCTCTCGGGCAGCTTTCTCTTTTTCCCTTTTCTCCTGAAATGCGATTTTCCTAGCTCGAATATCCTCATGAGCTTCCTGGGCCTCCTCGACGGTCACCTTCTCTGCCTCCATAACCGGGAGGATCTGTCGTTTACGCTTAGCGGAGCCAACCCGAATCCCTAACTCTTCGCAAATTTCAAGGAGGTCCTGCACCTTGAACTTGTCCATCGTGACACTTCACTCCGCCTCGTTTACCCTCTCCTTTAACTTAGCAGTCAAACAATCCAATTCTTGGCTGACTGAACAAACTTAGAAATCAACAACAAAACAACCAAAACCTACTATCAAAGAGCGCTAGCTAGGGCTGGCAATACGAGAGGTAAACTTCAGCACTCACCACACCAGGGTAGCTGACGCTGGCCGATCCCACCGAGCTGCCATCCACTGTTAGGAATGGGGTTGCGTGGCCGGTGCGAACGCGTGCGGGTGTCGTGCTCGGAGCAGTCATCAGGACAAGTTGGAAGACTGAAAATACTTTATGTACAGTATTTACATGTTGACGGTCTTCGTGAACAGGCTGAACAGGCACGGCGCTCCTCGATGCGCGGGATTAAATGTGAAGGTTGGGGTCCACCCCCATATCCTCCTCTCCACGCGGTGGCCAAGAGTCCGCCAATCCTGCACCACCTTAGTGACCACGTCTGCGCCTCCAAGGGTCAGTACCTGGTCGATGACAACGGCCACGAAACTGGGGAATGACCACTCTGGTGACCCTGTTGGGGAGACGGTGGCTTGTTGACAGCGCCTGTCGCAACAGGGTGGGGTAAGACCGGCCCGGCGAAATCAGCAAGGCGTCGGCAAGGGTGCGGCTCAACAGCAACGTGCGCGGGGCTTTTAGATGTGAAGCATCTTATGGCGAAGCTTAATCCGGTGGTGGTGGTGGTGGTGGTGGTGTGCCGGCGTGACCACCCTTACTGCGCATGCGCAAACCTTTCAAAAAAAAATAAAAAATAAAAAACCTCCTCTCCCCCCTCTCTCTCCTCTAGACATCCCTCCCCGCGGCAACCACACCCTCACTGCGCATGCGCCTCCCCTCCTCTCTCCCCTCCTACGCTCCCCCCTCTCTCCTCTAGGCATCCCTCCCCGCGCTCCCACTGCGCATGCGCGTGCCCCCCTTCTCTCCTCTAATACGCTCCCCCCCTCTCTCCTCTAGGCATCCCTGCCCACAGCGTCCACACACCCACTGCGCATGCGCGTCGCCCCCCTCTCTCTCCTCTCCTACGCTACCCCCCCCTCTCTCGCCTCGCGACGCCGACGCAGGCAGCGTCTGCTAGCGAGTTTCTTGGTTGAAAAAACCGACTGCTCGCGCTGCACAACCGTTCATTGTCCATCCCGTATATATGGCAATGGATCTTGACCTCCAAGGTGGTGCCGGTGGGAGATTTCTCCTGTGCGTTGTTGAACAATAAAAATTCGCAGCGTGCGCGTTAACTAAAAGCCGACTGCGGGTCTCTGTGTCCAGTCGGAGTCTTCTGTCTCTCATTGTCCATTAGCAGCGATTGGCATGTTCCAGTAGGAAACACCGCTCCATCACTGCGTGCTTTGCGCCTCCTCAGTTTTCTCTCCTGCGCAACGCTGCGATAGCGCCAGCGTCAACGCCACCGCCAGTGTAAGCGTTAGCACCCGCTGCTTCACATCTACACATGGTTCCCTTTAGCGGGAGATGGTGTAATTTTTTTTGTTCCTCCCGCTCTGGTATGTGGACTTGCAGTCGCGTAGAACGACGACCGGAGTCGGTAGTCGGGGCCCGGCAAGGGTGCGGCACAGCAGCCTCCATGGTGGAAAAGAAAACTTTCATTAACGGTGTACGGGTGCCATTTGCCCTCCTCCTTTTTCTTTTACTCTCTATCGCACCACATCTCCTCACCCTCATTTCTATTTTCCGTCTGATTGCTATAATACACACAGCTATACTTTGCTAAACCATTACCCCTCCTCAACCTAACTTCCATCTCCCACACCCTTACTATAACCAGGCCCCGGAAACTCAGCGCTAGTTTCGGTTTAAAGGAACATGCACGCTCATAGCGGTTGCCGGGCATCCTAAGATCTGGTTGATCGAAGTAAGCTTTATGTGGGTGTTCGCATTATTTGCTTTCGCAAGTTTTTACGAATAAAGAAATTTGATTTCACTCTAAACAACTCTTATTTCGCTCCTTGTTTCTTATTTTGTGAATTTTGAATCAGGCGAAGCGCGGGAAGTGGTTCACTTATGAGTAGCGCTTGCCTCCGGTCCTCCTTGCCACTCGCTCAGCGATATCACAAGTTGGATCGTGCTCAGTTATCTTGCTCGGTTGGCGTGCCAAGTACGGGGAAGATAAAACGAAGTTGTGGCGTGCAGAAAACGGAAGCCGCAGTGAGCTACGCCGAGCAAGTCAACCATGCATAAGACGAAGATGGCTAAATCCGGCGCCACATGTTTTTCGCAGCTCTGCGGTGTGTTAGCCCGGGGATTTCCAGTTCCGCGAAGGTTTTTCAGGTTTCCCAGTGGCAACGGGTGAACACAAGTATTTGGGCCCATTATTTCAGCAGGTATTAATTTTCCATGAGTACATGAGTAAACCCAGTTCTCTGCAAGCCTGACTGTACTGACATAAGCGCAGTGTCGCTAGACGAATGGTCAAGACGACAGCCTACCCGGTGACGGCAAAATACGTTTAATGAAAGGCTTGCATGGGTGTTGGCTTGGCTACATAGCTTTTCATCTTTTACTTTTGGCATGTAGCTCAAATGATGTGAAGCAATTTTAGGCTCCTTCCTGTTCATGAAATTCATGTAGCCAGTTTGAAGCTTTGTGGTTCTTCACTTCTAATACTGTCAATGAAATACATATGATGGACTGAATGCTTCTAGAAATCGGTAGAGGAAATGTCACTGGAGCCAACGTTTTCACAAGGGAACTTTTCTTCGTCAAGGCCACGATATTAGATGTATACTTCTAACACCGAGGTCAAGGCAACGCTGCTGCCCTGACGAAGACAATTCAATTTTGCCGAAACATTGTTTTCAGCGACCTTCTTTCTTGAAGAACTTCTCATCGCTTCAAGCCTCTCTGTTCCTCTGAACTTCTGCCTCGTTTGGTAGTCAAATTATGTAAGAAAGATATGTGCGCCGTCATAACAAACGTGATTGAGTCAAACACGACGTGCCCTGCTCGTGAATGTTGATAATTTTCGCATTGGTTCGGATATTCTGGGTCCACTGTTTGCTCATTATGTCCATATTTCAGCTGTGAATTAAAGCTGCTTTTATATATTGGCACTTTCACACTACGCGTATGTCTGTCTGTTTTTTTATGCGAAAAATAAAAAAATTAGTTTTACTTGTGTTGATCGAGTTTTGTCTTACTGAGGAATCGTTCCGCTTAAGTTTCGCCGCTTCAGAACACACGAACTAAATTTTCAAAAATGTTAACGAAATTTTACGAATGGCCGCGTCGACCAAGCGGCCAGCGGACCTGAAAGAGGGCAAGAACACACTCCGCTTGCAAGCGAAGTGGGAAAGGAGAGCTTCCGCGGCAACCCTCCTCCTCTCAGTTTTGCGCCCTTTCCCTCTATTTGGTGACCTCACCAGTGACGTCATGAAAGAAATGTTCTGTTTGTGATTTATTTCTAGTTGGATGCCCGGCAGCCGCCAGTAGTAAAAGCAGCGCTGCCGCTGCGTATCAGCATGCGAGAGCGCGTCACATGGGAGGTAGAGGGAGTTTCCGCCCCCCTGCTATAACTTTACCATAAAGGCCATACTATGACATGTATCGGGATTCTGTCGCTTTCTTTATGGAGGAGTATAGTGGCTGTGGATCCGCTGTAGATTTCTTCCATTATGTTTATATAGGCTTCGTCGATGCCCTGATTCCGCAGTGCCTGCATGACTGCTGATGTCTCCACCGAATCAAATGCCTTCTCGTAATCTATGAAGGCTATGCATAGGGGTTGGTTGTATTCCGCGCATTTCTCTATCACCTGATTGATAGTATGAATATGGTCTGTTGTTGAGAAGCCTGTACGAAATCCTGCCTGGTCCTTTGGTTGATTGAACTCTAATGTCGTATTAATTCTGTTAGCAATTACTTTTGTTAATAGCTTGTAGACAACGGACAGTAAGCTGATGGGTCTGTACATTTTCATGTCCTTCACGTCCCCTTTCTTATGGATCAAGATGATGTTGGCATTCTTCCAAGAATCTGGTATCCTCCCTGTCGAGAGACACTTCGTATACAAGGTGGACAGTTTTTCTAACATAATCTCTCCACCGTCTTTCAACAGGTCTGATGTTACCTGATCCTCACCACTGCGATTCGCTGATGACATCGCATTGATGAGTAACGCGGGAGACGAATTACAGCTTATGATTACTGAACTGCATACGGGAAGTAGAAGAGTAGGTCTGAAAATTAATATGCATAAAACTAAAGTAATGTGGAACAATCTTGGCAGAGAACAGCGCTTTGCGATAGGTGGCGAGACACTGCAAGTTGTAAAGGAGTACGTCTACAGGTAGTAACCGCGGAGCCGAACCATGAGAGTGAAATAACTAGAATGATAAGGATGAGATGGGGCTCATTCGGCAAGAATTATCAAATCACGAATGGTAGTCTACCACTATCCCTCAAGAGGAAGGTATGTAACAGCTGCATCTTACCGGTACTTACCTGCGGAGCAGAAACCTGGAGACTTACAAAGAGGGTTCAACTTAAACTGAGGACGACGCAGCGAGCGATGGAAAGGAAAATGATAGGTGTAACCTTAAGAGACAGGAAGAGAGCAGAGTCGGTCACGGAACAAACGGGGGGTTAAGGATATCATAGTTGAAATCAAGAAGAAGAAATGGATATGGGCCGGGCACGTAGCACGTCGGCAGGATAACCGCTGGTCATTAAGGGTAACTGACTGGATTGCAAGAGATGGCAAACGCGTGAGGGGGGAGACAGAAAATTAGGTGGGTAAATGAGATTAAGAAGTTTGCAGGTATAACGTGGCAGCAGAAAGCACAGGACCGGGTTGATTGGCTAAATATGGGAGAGGCCTTTGCCCTGCAGTGGGCGTAGACAGGCTGATGATGATGATGATGACATGTATGGCGTGACGTCAAACATGACTATGCTATGCTCTGCCTTCTCCCTTCCTCTTATCTTCCTTCCTCATCTTCCCTTTCCTTTCCCGCCTGCTTGCTGCACAGGGCTTATGCTATAGGTGGCTGTGCTATCCACAGTTCTGCCTGCGTAACAACCATATAACCACTCTGTGCTCTAGCCCCTCCCCTTCTCATTTCCCTCCTCCTCCCCGTCACATCCCTCCCCACCTCCTTTGCCATACGCGGCTATGCTGCGCATGGTTCTGCCTGCGTGACGCCATACACAGTTACGCTATGCTGCTGTCTCTCTTCGTCATGTCCATCCTCCTCACTCACTTTCTCGCGCTCTTGCTGTACATGGTTATGCGGTACACGGCTCTGCCTGCCTAATGCCAGACATGATCTATTATGCTTTACCCTTTCCCTTCATCCTTTCCGTCCTCAACCTCGCATAACTCCGCCTCACCGTCGCTGCTTTCCCAACGTCTTGCTACACGCGGCTATGCTACCCGTGTGTAGCAAGACGTCTGTCAGCCTAACAGCATACATGATTATGCTGTGCTTTACCCCCTCCCTTCTTCCTTTCCATTCTCCTCATGTGACTTTACTTTCTCACCGCCTTGCTATTGTCACGTGGTCGTGACGTTCACATAGGCAGCAATTGTCGTGTTCAAGATGAAGCTCTTTATTAGGGCGAATCTGTGCCCGGGAAAGGAATGTTAAACTACAGCAATACACACTGTACAATAACCATTCTGGCCACCTTATCCGCTATTGTTTCAGCCGCATCCACCATTATTTTTATGTTATTCAACAATGACTTCGACATTCACAAACCCAGGATCTTCAATAGGGAATGTAACCATGACAGAATAAACGTGGCAAAAGAAACTAACATGTCACGAACTCTAAACTTCAGATGCGTAGCTTAAAGTCCCGAGTGATGCCCTCTCTCTCAAAGACAACCCACCTTCTTTTTTTGCACTATTCTCTAGTAGTCCAAGAACACCTAAGGCTAACCCACGCCTGAAGATAGCATTGTCGATCTTGTTGATAACCAGGCCACGATGCCCACGATAGAAACTCCCCGCAAGGCACTCGAATCAAAGGAGAACAATCTTGTGTTCGTTGCGGGTGACTGCACATGATAGTACAACCAGCTAACGTGAACTGAATTAAACCATTCAAGCACACCTTTAGAGAGACCTGGGTGACCTTCGTTCGAGCTGTTGCAATGAGGTGTTAGGAGAATCTTAAATATATAGGGTACTTTTCGCGAATATTTTGAGAAAAAAAATCACGCCATATCCACGAAGTGAATGATGATGAGTGAGCGAAGCTCGATCCTTTTCATCCATGGCAGAAAGAGAATGTGTGGTCTGGAACGCCCTTATACTTCATGGTCATCAGCGTCATCGTCATCGTTATCACGTGTAGTGGGTACATTCCACTATACTGCGTCATCGTCATCTTCATCACGTGGAGTGGGTACATTCCACTATACGTGGCTATCTACCTACCTGCCTACTACTACTACTACTACAGAGGAGGGACAGACCCACACCCTTAGGAGCTTTGCCCCTAAAACGCAATTGCGACATGATGCTCTTGACTTCCTTTGCAAAGCTTCGGCGGCCGTCAGCGCCCCCCATTGGCTGGGACCACACCTCCGCAAATCAAGCATCCTCGATTTTCAGCACCCCAATAGATAACGAACTCCTGAGTATACCGTCGTCCCTTTCGCTAATAACTGAAGCAGTGACGCCTAAACGGAATTCCAAGAAGCCGTCGTGACAAGATGTCGCGAACTCGCGATCAAGGCCAACGAACCAGTCATTCCGATGCGACAGAATTAATGAACCAGTCACTAACCCCCCAGTTGCAGCTTAGCGTGAACCACTCGACAACGATTCAGAAAATGCCTGTTTAAATTGTGGACAGACAAAGATCCGGGTGTCTTTTTCTGCTCATATAACATGAACTGTCATACTGAATCACTAAGTCACGTGCTGCTGGTTTTCTACCACAATGTAGACACTTTCTTGAGAAAAAGCTGAATTCTGGATTCGACAAGCTTTGTTTTCTTCACATGCATATCACTACCTGTTCGTCTGGGGCCATTCAAACCGAAGCAACATAAACACTTTTGACCTATTTCAAACAAAAAAAAAGGTATTGCAAGTGTCCCGTTCAATACTTCTAGAGGCACATTGTTCTCTAATTATAAATTAATACGTATGAAACACATGATGGCTTTTCCTTGAATATGTGCTCATTTGTTTTCAACTGAAACAATGAATGTAAATTGGTTATTTCAAGTTTATCAACACAGACATGCAATGTAGTGACTCGTGCACCCGCGGAGCCGACAGGCGCCTTGTTCGTCGTGGGCACAGTTAATTTCTGGCCGTCTGTGAGATTCGCCATGCCATACTCGCTCCATGAATACGAAGAGAAAGACGTCGGTATCGCTGCGTGTGCAAAAAAGAGGTGCATATATAGTGTTTCGCTAAATGACTTTATACAATGTTGCCCTATCACCATTACAATGTTTAAATTGGCACTATGTTCAATGCTGCTTTCTTCATTTTATGGTATGCGTTCGTGTATGCAATGCTCATTTCAACCGGAATAAGTTTGCGTTCGGAAATCTAGATTTTAATACTGCTGCCACGTATAGGCGATGCGCAAAGCGCCGACAGCGCTGCCTGCAGCCAATGCTTGGAAAGTAGGCAAACTCGGGCGAGCAGTGTTCCCGTGACGGTCTAGGCGAGTTGCG
Organism: Rhipicephalus appendiculatus; assembly: GCA_030522465.1. NCBI lineage: Eukaryota > Metazoa > Arthropoda > Arachnida > Ixodida > Ixodidae > Rhipicephalus > Rhipicephalus appendiculatus. The sequence continues at coordinate 200,374 of JALIZH010031188.1, read as the reverse complement.
CTTTGCATTGCAATTTAATGCTTCTGCAGCTGTAATCAATGTCCAGAAACAACTGCTGCGTAGTTGCCTACTAAAACGCGTACAAATACTCGCCAGGAGTAAACTTCTACAAGTTACCGGTGCTACTTCACGATCAAGTGCGACTGCAACGCGAGGGGCTACCTCGCTAAGTTCAGCACAGAACAGGACTGGGAGAGGGCCCTTAAAAGCTGCGAGCTCTTAGTCGAATTCTTGGCAGTCCAGGAGGCCTGCGAAACGCCGGTTCGCAGTCCGGGAGGCCTGCAACTGCGCTGTACCCCCCATTCGGGGGGCTGTCTGAGCGGCGGATGTCGGTGACCAGGAGCGCGTTTGCTGGAAGCGTGTGGCATCGATGCTCATCGCTTTTTGGGCGGACTTCATACACGAGAAAAAATGCTTCGTTATGTTAACCGATGCCACAGCTGTCCCGTAAAATCGCTTGTACTCGTCGGAAGCGTGTATCTTGAAGCCCAGAAGTGCCGGTGACACGTAGACAGACACGGTCGGTATGCTAGGCCTAACCTTTTGGTGGAAATGCATGGTGGTGGAATCGGATGGTGGAAGTCGTACTTTGTGGAGCTTTTCTCGACGCATGCTGAAGGTTAAAGTATTGTCTATTTTAGCTTCCCCCCGAACCTCCACTGTTACCTTAAAGGAGCACTGGCATCAAATTTACACATGTCAAGATTTTTGCATCCACGAGTAGTTATCGACCCCATAGTAGCGATTCGCGACCTAAAACGCAACTGAGGGACTAATAACTATCCGTGTTATTGATTTATATCGCCGGTATCTAGCACGATTTAAAATGGCCGGCAAACCCGCCATTTTTACCGCTGGCAGCGCTTGCTCGTGGTCACCTCCAGATCACGCCCCAGCTGACCACTTCTCCACAGAAAGGAAGTGATGTGAGGCCCAGCTGCTCCGCTATGATTTTGTGTGCTAGGCGCACACGTTCAGTCATGCCTTCTCACCAGCATTGTCGTCGTCGCCGTAAAAAGTGTCGACTAGTGTTGAGTACGACAGTCTGGAGCTTGGAATCACCGCGGTTCGCGACGTCGCAAATCATGTTTGCTTCGATCGACCCTTTGCAGAACAGCAATTCCAAAATGGGCGCCGTTCCAAGCAGCAACGATAGCAACGAGGGGGGTCGCATGCTTCGGCCATGCTCGATCGTGTGTCTGAATTAGCTATATTGGGGAGTTTTGGCGTGCACAGCATTCCGGTATACGCAAAGAGTTCTATGGAATATCGGTATACGGAATGCACACCAGCGGAGAAATAGAATACGTTAGGTTTCTACAATTAAACTATTCTGTGCTTGCCAGGTTCTTTGCGCCTCCAGATATCCCCACCTATCCGGCCTCTCACGGTTACGGCGGCAGTAACCCGGTATTACGCGAGTGCAAAGAAGTCTAAGGATAAACTAAAATTCACTATTAACCAGGGGCGTAGCCAGAAATTTTTTTCGGGGGGGGGGGTCACCTCTTTGATTTCGGGGGTGCACCGCCCTGAAATGGTCATTTTTCGCCCTGCATGCCATGGCGAAAAAAACTTTCGGGGGGGGGGGGGGCACGTGCCCGGTGTGCCACCCCCTGGCTACGCCCCTGCTATTAACGATACCAATGTGTTACTTGTTAGCGATCATATTTATCTATACGCTTCTCCACTTTCAGAGCTTGCGGTCGTGTTTACGTTTACCATACATGTAATGAAACGACACACTCATTGCGCTTTTTCCGCGCTTCCAACCGGACGACTGCAGCTCACAACGCTTCCCCGACATGCTGACTGACGAGCACACGTCGAATCATGCATGCTCTTTTCTTTCGCATTTCTTTAATTGGTAGTTTGCGTCTTGTAATTTCATGAAATCATTCAAAGCGGTGCGACGAAGATCAGACATGAAGAGAGAGCATTTCCAGGCGTCGGCGCCACCATAAGAACACTCGCGTCGTAGGCGCCATCGCTACTAGCGCATCGTAACTCAGGATGATATGTCTGGAATGTATCACACGTAGGACTAGTATCGATGTCGCAGGGTACTCAATTTCCGGTTCAGCTTTCGCATGTTGTTTGCCGTCGAAATAAAATAACTTCCACGTGACGGACGCCATTCAGATTTGGCCAACAAGACCTACGCATACCGAGCAATCGAATGAAGGGCACATCTCGATTTGAAACTTAATGTCAGTGCCACTTTAAAGTGTGTTTGAGGTAGGTGAGTGTACAAGAATTGCCAGAGTTACGTTTCTAGCGTGGCAGTATCAAGTGGCGGCTGTTTTCTGGTCTAACCGTTGGAAGGCCGGGGCTGTTGCAAAGCCAGAGCTCATTAACTTCTCGACAACTGCGCGATGAAGTAACACATTTACTGTCGCTGTTAACACCCACACCTCTAGGCTTGTAAACATCACAATACAGCAACATATCACGGAGGTGGAAATGATATAAGTACATGCACAAAATGTAAATATTTACGGCTGCTGCGCTCCAGAAACATTGTGGTGGTTACTTGATGCCGCATGAATAAAAAAGTGTAGCAGAAAGCGTAATGTGTGGCGTTGGCTTCTTTGGACTGTAAACATACTTTTCTGCACATTCGGAGAAAGAAACATTAGAAAATGCAGTGATTTCACATGCTGCTACGTGTATTTCCATCATGACACCATCAAGTCCACCATGCTTCCATTGTCCATTGTAGTCCAGCTTGTTCATCAATCCTTCCACCAAAATGTTTTGCATCGTCATCATCAGCCAGCAAATAACACTATCACCACCACTGGCTTGCCACCACCACCAACACCGCCACCAAAAGAAGCTCACGACGAGCACCACCATCTGCCACTATTTTTTCCTCTCTCGCCATCATCAACCGTTATGACCAGTGCAGCTTCCAGCTTATGCACTATGACTTCTTTCATATCCACTAATATTTCCACCATATCCACTATTATTTTCACCATATCCACCAAAGATTTCAGCATTCAACAACACAGAATTTTCAATAGGGAAACCAAAACTTCGTACAAGGATGATAATGTATTATTTAAGCAAAGATATGAAATCATATTCAGATGGATGCAGATACAACTGAAGACGAAGTAACAAGCACAAAAAAGCAAAAACGTGCATTTGTGCTGTAATTTTAGCCTGCGGAATATGTTCCGACTAGTTCCAATTGAAGTGTTTTTTTTTCAGTGACCAGAATCGACAGCAGCAGTGAACGCGAGCCGTAGCTTCACGTGCCTCTGCCGCTTTCTCGGGTCTCCAATTCTAAAACTCTTTAGTGTTTCGCCGGAGTTTGACATGGAGGACGTGGTCTACCGAGCTCCCTCACTTATTTATTCAGGGTGAGCTTTCTACGTCTTGCGCTCTCACCGGAAAATTTGCGCTCAAACTCTAGACCACAGGAAGGCAACTTTGCTCACCGCAGCGGCCACGTTTGCGAAATGAGAAAACTGCTAGCGGGAAGAGCGAAAGTAGGGGCTAGTTGAACTGACAACTGTCACAGTTCCGGCTCGTGCTGGGTATACCAATGCGTTCGTTTCGTGGGTCCTTCTTTGTGTTTGAGCAGCACGCAGCAAATTTCTGGCTGCTTGCCGTTGATGATGATGATATCCTCGTATGGATGGCGCTCACCCACAAAGGGGGATGGGCCAAGAACCGGGCGGCAGGAGGCCTAAAATAATGGTCTGAGGCTAAACCAATCTGAATTTTTTTTAAATAAACGTCTAATAATTCTTCCTGTGATATTACGATTTCTTCTTATCGCATTCATTGTTTCGCCTTTGAGGCGAAACTGACTTTTTTGCAACATTCTTCAAGATTATGTACAACCCTTTAAAGACGCATGGAATTATGCCGGCTTGTCGTGAATTTTTGCAAGGGAGCAGTTTCCTGATGTTAAAATTTTCTGATGCCTTTATATGTTGGCATGAAGACGGATTATAGCCCACCACAGCGAACGTCAATGAAACCTTTATTGAAAGTGTTCTCTTTTGCAGTTGCTTTACGCCGTGTCTACTGCGCCTTGATATCGTTCAAATGTATTCACTTACTGCAAGCGTGGATGTTAGGCACAGTTGTTAAGACATTCCGGGCATGGAGCCTGACACACGTGAAAGACACGCATTAACGATGAAGCTTCTTGAGAGCGATGGTTACAGGAGTGACACGTCTATCAACATTAAAGGTATGCTGATTGTAACTTAATGTAGTTGTTTTGTTTGAGACTAAACATCTGCCGGTGTCGGCGAACGTCAGGATAATGACGGACACTTTGATTGCTTCTCCGCCGGAAGAGCAGAGCAGACGTGAATGAAAACGGAATGCAGCCAATGATAAATCTTATGTATTTTTGTGTGTGAAATGTGCTTACACCTGTTAGCTATATAATCATTACGGGAGCCCTACAAATTGTCGGAAGTAGGCAAAAGCTCCGCCTTCGATACAAGAAGTTAAACGTTGCTGCTTTGTTTTCGCTTGCTAGAAGTCAGCTTCAAGTAACCGGCGAGGTAAGTTTACTTTTTGTCTTATAATGCACACCAGGACCTTATTGGAAAGTTACCGCTAATATAATTCGTGTATTGCGTCAAGCAGTGAGTTGGCTACCTAATGGTGATTACTCACTAAATTCTTTTGAACTTTCGTAAATCAAAAGAACACGAACAGCGCTTTAGACATCCCGCTTTGAGAAGGTAAATAGAAAAGTGCAGCGAAAGAAATCGCTGACGCCTACATACCCATCGGCACTATGTACGATGAAACATCAGATAACAACAAATCCGAGAAATCTGCGCGTCTCTGAACCGGCCTGTTATTTATATAGCGATAGCAAACACAGACCCACTCCAAGCCAGTAGGTGGTGTGTGAAAATTACACGAACAATACCCCTTGTGCGCTGCGTATTTGAGCTTTGCGATTGGCACGATCTACTGTGAACAGTGCCGAAATTCTGGCGCACAATGCCAACGCACGGCGATAGCCGACCACAAGTTCCTCCATACAATCGCCGTACATGCTATCTAATTAATTGCAATGTTTAGTCATTTTATATCCTCCACGGTGGTCTATGTGGTTATGGCGCTCGACTGCTGACCCGCAGATCGCGGGATATATATATATATATATATATATATATATATATATATATATATATATTGTTGCGGATAAGGACGAAGCAAACGAAGACCGGTGCAAGTGCTTGCCGCTCCGAGGCAGCTACAGAGAAGACAACGACTCTGACATTTCTCAACCTGTTGGCCGCTCCTGCGCTCACCTTCGCGACCTAATAAACGGCCCCTTCAGTCGTATACGCCCCGGTCTTTTTCGTGCGTGACAGAGTGGTAGAGGTGCTGGGTAGGCGCTCACGACGACGGAACTATCACTGCTGCAGCTTCGTCGAAGCTGTCGACTTGCCGGCCTCCCGCCATCTGACGAGATTTCCTCCGACATGCCCGAAGAAGGAGATGCTCCCAGGGCAGCACCTTGTGGCCCGCTGCAGTACTACCGAGTCCCACCGCCCTTCGGAGGTAAAGCGGGAGAAGACGTTGACGCGTGGCTCATCCAGTACAAGCGAGTGAGCAAGTCCGACGGACGGGACACAGCCGCTCAGCTCACAAACGTGGTGTTCTCCCTGACTGACACCGCACTTGTATGGTATGAGAATCACGAGGACGCGCTTACAACTTGAGATATTTTCGTTGCGGAGCTAAAGACGTGTTTTGGAGACTGAGTCGCGAAAAAGAAGCGTGCTGAGCAGACGCTGTCGCAACGAGCGCAACTCCCAGGTGAGACGTGCACGACATATATCGAAGAAGTATTGAGGTTGTGCAAGGTGGTCAGCGCTAGTATGTCGGAAGAAGGTAAAGTCGGGCATTTGCTGAAAGGAGTGGCTGAGGACGTCTATAATTTTCTGATCGGAAAAGAGAGCCTCAGTTATGGGTCCGACTTCATTCGGCACTGTAGAACTTTTGAAACGCTGAAGATGCGTCGGATAACACCAAAGTTTGGTCGGCTGGCAAACGGCACGACTGTTGCCAGTGTAGACACGAGCCATTACCTCGACATTTCTTCGACCATTCGACAGATTGTCCGTGAGGAACTCTCCCGCCAAGAAATGTTGCGTTCAACAGTTGACCATCGTGAGGTCTACACGCCGCGTGAGGCTACAAATGCACCTCTTCCGGCCCCTTGGCAACCGACGATTACCGCAGCGGCTATGGAGTACAGCCCAGCCCCACAGTCAAGGATGACCACGCGCTTTCCAACTTCGCGCTATGATCGACGTGCTCAGCGCGCGCCTCCCCGACGCTCGACCTATCGTCATGGCATCCCCGACGAACCTACCCGCTATGCAAGAGCGAACGATGACACTCACTTTATTGAAGAGCAACCAAGGTATCGACCTCCGCCGGTGTGCTACTCCTGTAGTGTCCCGGGTCATATATCACGGTTTTGCAACCGTCGTGAAGCTCCGCGATATGGCCTACCATCAGAATTTTCACGACCCTCATAAAGGCCTCACGGTGTCCCGCGGCCAGCACCACCTGGCAACGACTATTGAGCCAGTCGCCGGCATCTGACAGGAGTTTGACGCCTCCACCGTGACCACGTGCTCCTCGTTCTCCCTACCCGCTGCGGCGCACCACGTCCCCTTCGCCACTGGGAAACTAGCTAGCGCGGCCGATGGAGGTGAGGTCGCTGGAGATGTGCTACGGATAGAAATACCTCCTGTGTTGATGCTCAAAACAAAGTGCGTGTTCTTGTTGATGATGTGCCTGTGATGGCCCTGGTGGACACAGGGGCGACAATTTCGGTAATGAGTCTTCCTTCTAAAGACGTGTTAGGGCACAAAGTTGTTTTTAAGTGGGACGAAAGCACAAAGTTTTGCGGAGTGAGTGGCGAGCCGTTGCGTACTATTGGTGTGTGCAGTGCTGACGCGTTTTTGGGAGGCCACGTTATTACTACGGAATTCGCGATTATTCCCCGATCGACTCATGACGTTATTCTGGGTATGGACTTCTTGCGGGAGTGTGGTGCAACTGTCGACTGCCACACAGGGAAAGTATGTGTGGGTGGTCTGCCATCGGGACTCCTAGAAAACTATGTTGAAGGCGAAACTACATTTGTGTCTGTGGCGATACTGTCATACCCGCGTCATCTACCGTTCGTGTGCCTGTTGTCTGTTGCGACGCCAATTACGACAGCTTCGACGCAAGCCTAGAGCCAGTGCACATTAACTGTATGAAGAAAAATGTGTTGGTTCCCCATTGCGTGGTGTCCATCAACGGCGGCCGCACCGGCTTATGGACTGTGAACTGTTCTTCAGAGCCCGTAATGTTACCCGATGGTTTGAAATTAGCCTGGGTCAGCAGAGAAGACGAGGTCTTATGGGTGGTCGAACTTATAGATGTGCCGAAAGAACCTGGCAGTCACATTTCGGAATCGGCCCTTTTGTCTTAATTAAGTCGCTGAGCGCAAGCGAACGCCGAACATTAGTGGGTATGCTTTCGAAGCATGTTTGGGTATTCGACTTTACACAGATGGACAAAATACCCTCCATTCCTGCGTCTCGAACACGCCACACCATCAATACGGGTTCGGCGAATCCTATTCGACAAAAGCAGTATCGTGTTTCACCGTCAGAGCGCCAAGTTATCAATGATCAAGTGCAGGAGATGATGAAAAATGTGGTTGATCCCTCTGATATAGGAATCGGTATAACACACGATAGTGAAACGTGTCTTCACAGTAGTAGTTCAATGTTCATTGCACAATGATACTTATTATTGTTAATGGTGTTCAGTGGCTACAGCACCCTTAGATGTTGATGCACCCATGTTTACAACTGGTGGCACATCTCCACCACGACAACCAACGACTCACAACTGGGATAGACTTTCCGGAGACACTGCATGGCACGCACCGGAGCATCGCGCAAATCACACTTTAACCACAGGCGTTCGCAAACCGTGGAAGCGAAACCGAACGGGTTTTCACTCAATCATTTTTCAACTGACGGTCCGTGCAGCGAAGGAGCGTGATTTGCGGGTCGGTGACCATCCTGGGGATGTGCTTGGCATGCTGCGTCGTGTCGGCGAGCAGCGTCCTGCTGATAGGTCGCTTCGGCGAAAGACACGATCACTTCGGTCCTGCATCGGCGTCTGTACGGCAGCCAGTTGGGTCGCGATGCGCTCAACTTCACAAACGCGAAAGACAGAGTTCTCAGCTTGAGCCGTGAACACGCGAAGGCCTCCCGCTCCCCCCTGGCGTGCCCGTCGCTGCACCAAACCAACGCCTACCAAACTGACTTGCGCGACATTCCGCCCGTCGACGCCGTTGTCTTTCGGCGGCGCTTAATGCAACAGTTCTCGTAGTCGGTACCATCGCACTCGTATGAGTAGACGGCGGAGATACACCATTATTGCATACGGAAGCTGCAATACGCAGCACACGCTAGCACAACGCGAAAGACGAAGCATGTAACTCACACCAATACAACGCGAAAGACGAAGCACGTAACTGCGTCGTCACCGAGTCAAATCAGCGCGTAGAGCGCGTCGCAATTAGAGCTTCCGTTTGTGGCCTGCGAAATTCGCTCCAGAAACCTTGTCGGAGCTGATTGCGGAGGCAACGCTACACTTTGTTTCAAGTAGGGCCAACGCCACCTAGGCGGCGTTGGTAGGCCGCTCTGATGCCAGCGTCCGTTCGAGGCGTCCGTAGTGCTGAGGCTACCGCAGCGTTCTCTGTCGGTGTTAGTTGGTGTCATAATGCAGTACTTCTCTTCTCCGCGCTTAGGCGGCGGCACCGTCCCAACAAACGAAGAGCGCCGGTACAGAGCGAAGGAGTGTGAGATATATAAGGCGCGTCTGAAGCGGTCTTCGCAAATGCGCCGATGGCTCAGTCGGTTAAACGCCCGCTTTCTAACGTCGCGGATCGAGAGGTCATGGGTTCGATTCCCGGGTCTTCCAATTTCGCTTAACTTTTAAATCCGAATGCATTTCATAGTCGGGCTATGTCAGGCATCCGGCGTTGGCGTTGTGCGGCGTTGTCCGCGGAGGAGGAGGATAGGTTGAGGAGGTGTGCGCGCCGGCAGGTGTTAGATGTGAAGCATCTTATGGCGAAGCTTAATCCGGTGGTGGTGGTGTGCGGCGTGACCACCCTTACTGCGCATGCGCAAACCATTTCAAAAAAATAAAAAACCTCCTCTCTCCCTCTCTCTCCTCTAGGCATCCCTCCCCGCGGCAACCACACCCTCACTGCGCATGCGCCTCCCCTCCTCTCTCCCCTGCTACGCTCCCCCCTCTCTCCTCTAGGCATCTCTGCCCGCAGCGTCCACACTCCCACTGCGCATGCGCGCCCCCCCCCCTCTCTCTCCTCTCCTACGCTCCCCCCCTCTCCCTCTCTCGACGCCGACACAGGCAGCGTCTGCTAGCGAGTTTGCTAGCAGACGCTGCCTGTGACTGCTAGCGTCTGCTGCTCGCTAGCAGACTAGCGTCTGCTAGCGAGCAACGTCTGCTAACCGACTGCTCGCGCTGCACAACCGTTCACTGGCCACCCCGTATATATGGCAATGGATCTTGACCTCCAAGGTGGTGCCGGTGGGAGGTTTCTCCTGTGCGTTGTTGAACAATAAAAATTCGCAGTGTGCGCCTTAATTAAAAGCGGACTGCGAGTCTCTGTGTCCAGTCGGAGTCTTCTGTCTCTCATTGCACATTAGCAGCGATTGGTATGTTCCAGTAGGAAACACCGCTCCATCGCTGCTTGCTTTACGCATCCCCAGTTTTAAATGCGAATGCATTTCTTGGTCGGGCTATGTCAGGAATCCGGCGTTGGCGTTGTCCGCGGTGGCCTCGGCAGGTGTTATAGTGAGTGGAGGGGAGGAGCGTGCTCTGGTGCGTCAGGGCGCTCGCATCGCGGGAGCTCGGCGGAGCTATATATGAAAAAAAAATTTTGAAAAATAAAAAAAAGAAAAAAAAGAAGAAAAAGAACAAAAGAAAAGCAAAAAAAAAAAAGAAAACAGGCGCTGCGTCGTGCTCCCGACCAGGCTGCAGAAATTTGGCTCCTTTTCCTTCTTCGAACCACAACCACCATATATAAATGGAGTGAAGCGCGCGCGAAATGCATTCGCATTTCCTCACGATTCCCTTCGGGGGAGGTGGGGGGCATTTTTTTCTTCTGGTTTCTTTCTTTGTATTGTGTTCATGTACCTTTCAACAACGTCATATCCGTGACGGAAATACGTCAGTGAAGTCTTGGTGAACCCCGGCATAAAACACTGTCGTGTTAAAAGGAGTCATACAAGAATCAGCTAGTCCGTGGGCAGCTCCAGTGATTCTTGTCAAAAAGAAAGATGGATCTTGGAGATTTTGCGTCGACTATCGCCGATTGAATGCCGTAACAAAAAATTACGTCTACCCACTCCCACGCATTGATGACGCAAACGACTGCCTACACTCGGCCTCTTACTTTTCCTCAGTAGACTTACGATCCGGCTACTGGCAAATTCCTATGCACCCTGAGGACAAGGAAAAGACTGCCTTTGTCACTCCTGACGGGCTCTTTGAATTTAATGTGATGCCATTTGGACTGTGCAACGCTCCGGCGACGTTCGAGAGATTTATGGACACTATTCTGCGCGGCTTGAAGTAGAACATCTGCATGTGCTACCGTGACGACGTCGTCATCTTCGGCAGGACATTCAGTGAGCACAACTCGCGCCTGGATATTCTTCTGAACTGCATCCGAAACGCTGGTCTAGTTTCAAACTCGAAGAAGTGCCACTTCGGAGACCGCCAAACACTCGTTCTTGGGCATATCGTCGATAAGTATGGCACAGGCCCTGATCCCCAGAAGACAGCAACTGTTGAAGCGTTCAGTGCACCGCGCTCTGTCAAGGAGCTCCGCAGCTTTCTGGGCCTTTGTTCCTATTTCCACCGCTTTATTCGCAAGTTTGCCGACGTCGCGTACCCGCTCACATGCTTGCTACGAAATGACATTCCCTTTGAGTGGACCCCAGAGTGCGATTCTTCTTTTCGTCAACTGAAATTCCTGCGGACGTCACGACCTGTCCTTCAGCACTTCAATCCATCGGCTTCGACAGAACTTCACGCGGATGCCAGGGGCAAAGGTATTGGTGCCGTTCTAGCCCAGCGTTACGGAGACCACGAACACGTCATTGCATACGCAAGTCGCTCACTAAGCCGACCCGAACAGAATTACACTGTCACTGAACAAGAATGTCTGGCAGTAATATTAGCGATTGAGCGGTTTCTTTCCCATCTGTATGAACGGCCATTCACTGGTGTTACTGACCACCACTCGTTGTGCTGGCTTGTCAACCTTCGCGGCCCGTGTGGCCGCCTTGTGCGCTGCGCGCTTAGGCTGCAAGAATATAGCTTCACTGTCTCTTACAAGAGCGGCCGACGACACGCCGATGCAGACTGCCTCTCACGTATGCCCCTCACCACTACGGGCTGCGACGCCGATGACTTTGACCACCTTGTAGCTTCTGTATCGCCCAATTTTCCGGACCTCGACAGTTTCAAAGCAGAGCAACGAAAGGACGCGAAATCAGCACCGCTCTTCACCGCCATATCTGCCTCTACTAATGAACACCATTTCTCTTTGCGCGACGGACTATTGTACAAGAAGAACATTTCCTGCAATGGCGTACGTTTTCTTCTGGTGGTGCCGGAGAGCCTTCGCACAGCCATTATGAATGCCATGCATGATGACCCTACGTCTGGACATTTAGATTCTGCGCGGACGCTTCACCTCATTAAAGAACGCTTTTATTGGCCTGGACTGCAAAAGTCTGTTGAGATGTATGTGGCCAGCTGCGTGCAGTGTCAGCGCCACAAACGCCCATCTACTGCTCCAGCTGGTTTCCCCCAGCAGATGCCACCTCCAATCACACCTTTCCAGCAAGTGGGCATTGACTTCCTGGGTCCTTTCCCAAAAACGGCTAAGGGCAACCGTTGGATAGTAGTGTGTGTTGACTACCTGACACGTTAGTGCGAGACGGCGGCCGTTCCCTCCGCAACTGCCAGCGACGTCTCATTGTTCCTGCTGCAACACGTTATCCTGCGACACGGCCCACCTCGCGTGATCATAAGCGACCGTGGACGACAATTCACCGCGGATACCGTAGAGGAGCTTCTTCGTTTCTGTGAATCCCGCTTGCATCACTCGACACCTTACCAACCACAAACGAACGGGACTAACTGAGAGCACCAACCGGGCCCTTATCAACAAGTTGTCTATGTATCTCTCATCCGATCATAAGAACTAGGATGACGTACTACCTTTCATCACGTATGCATTCAACACCTCCAAGCACGAGACTACCGGCTATAGCCCCTTCATTTTGCTGTACGCACGTCCACCCCGGCACACCATCGACAATGTTTTCCCTTTCTGTGATCACGAAAACGTCACAGTCGCCGAAACCCTATGCCTTGCTGAAGAAGGCGCGTCGTATAGCTCGATTACGCACCTTGGCATCTCAAGATAGAGCGAAAGCACGCTACGACATCCCCCACCGACCAGTAACCTATCGAACCAGGTGATTTAGTCTGGCTGTGGACTCCTACACGGAAACGTGGGCTATGCCAAAAGTTTTTGGCCACATACGATGGGTCATTTGTTGTTATCACCAGACTCACAGAGGTCACCTACACCATAGCTCGTCTTACGACGAGTGGTAGACGAGCTGCCAAGACCCAAGTGGTCCATGTCGCCCGCTTGAAATTGTTCACGCCGAGACACCTAGACTAACTCGCCCGGCGGCCTTTCGTCTGCGAGGAGAGGAATGTTGCGGATAAGGACGAAGCAAACGAAGACCAGTGCACGTGCTTGCCGCTCCGAGGCAGCTAGAGAGAAGACGACGACCCTGACACTTCTCAACCTGTTGGTCGCTCCTACGCTCACCTTCGCGACCTAATAAACGGCCCCTTCAGTCGTATACGCCCCGGTCTTTTCGTGCGTAACAATATATATACAGTAGTTTTGACACATGTGCACCATTTCTTGATTGCTGTTAATTCGTTTAATGGCTCGCAGACTTTCAAACTGTATGTGTCGCGTCGTTTGTAGGTTTGCTCCTGATATGTTTGACAAGACCAACGCATGTAGGTTTAGGTGCAATGAACAGTAATCGCCTTTTTTTTACTGAAAAGCTGGAACAGAACATCAACGATTCACCATGCAGTTGTATACCTGCTTGGCGAATGCGCACACATGTGTGTGAACATTCGCCTAGCAGAGATACAACTGCATGGTGCGCATGTGTGTTCAGATTAGCAGGGCACTCGCAGCGCTCATATACAGCTAGGGATATAGAAAAGATGTCGGTTAATTTTTCTTGCGTTTTAACAAGCGTAATACAGCTGCACAATGCATGCTGAAAGTTCCGTTTTCACAGGAGAAAAATAAATCCGTGAAATATTGTCCCAAGGGCATGACCAGGCTAGAGCACTGCACGGTCTTGGGCCTACCCGAAACCCCGGGCCCGACCCCAGTGGCGTAGCCAGGAATTTTGTTCGGGGGGGGGGGGGGGGGGCTGGCATGTCAACAATATATATATATATATATATATATATATATATATATAGTGTTGACATGCGATATATATATATATATATATATATATATATATATATATATATATATATATATATATATATATATATGAGAGAGAGATGCGTATTGGCTTCTCCAGCATTTTTAATGTCTTAAAAACCGTTATCTAATGAAATGCGTAGCTTTTGTTTTCCTTTACCCTTCTCATCGTTCACAGCACCTGTCTGGTGAAACATGCCCGCTTGCCATTGCGGAGGAAATAATTAAAAGTCTTTCACACACGGCTGCCCAAGTGAACTAACGAAAGTCTACGCAACTCTGGAAACGCAGTACATTCTTTGGGACCCATTCGCAAAAGTGAACGTTGTTTAAGTGGCATTCTAGTACTACCGAAACTTTACATTTCGCGCTTAATTCTACTGATATGACGTTGCTGCATTTCCTGAAAAGAATGCCCTCACAATTTCGCTCTCCAGCTGTTCACCTTGAGCAATAGTTCCCCCCAGGATCTATCAGGCACCGCAATCGTCATGAATTAACGCGATAGCGTTAAAGAGATCGTTTCGCAGAAATTCTGGTGTCCGTGTCGGCGTCGGTGTCGGTGGCGGCTTGGTTGGTTGTAAGCGAAAAATCATCATCTTGTCCGTGACAAAAAACGAAGATAAAATGGAAATGAAATAATAAAAATTTTCCGGGCTCGAGTGAGGATCGAACCCAGGCCGCTGCGTGGAACGCGGGTGTTCTACCACACAGCCACGCTTCTGCTTGGAGTTACATTGAAAATAACTTCCTGTGCTTGCCACTAAAAACTTCCCACTAAAAATTTACTGCTACGCTTTCTTATTAGAACGTGAAACTAATACCATTTATTTGCATGAAAACCAAGCAAGCGTTCACACTGATTGCGAACCTTAATAACGCGTGGGGCATGTATTGCTGAGGTGAACTGCCGGTGAGCGATATTATGACCTGTTTCTCTGACCGCAAAGCAGGGACTAGAACCAGAAGTGAAATGTAAAATTTCCTTGATAATATAGGGTGCTACCTGATGCTACTTAGACGACGCGATGTTTTATGAATGAGCCCCTATTATACTGCTTCGTTTCCAGAGTTGTACAGACATCCATTCATGTGCTTTATGAGCTATTACCTTCTTATGCAGGACCTTTCAACACCACTTATCCCAAAACATTACGCTACTGAGTCACGAGAAAATGTAGCTCACATAGACAGCTGTGATGCTATGGAATACACTTCAAATATAGATTTTTGTTGACCTCGTGATACTGGCATTTATAAAAGACAAAAGAAAATACAAAGAAAACAAAATTTTGAAAGCGAAAAAGCCACTGTGGTGGTACAGTATAGTTACGGTGCTCGACTGCTGACGCGAATGATGTGGGTTCCATCCCGGCCGCGGCGGTGACATTTTTATGGAGACGAAATGCTTGACGCCACTGTAAGTGCGCGAGCCTCCTTGATTTAAGTGCTTGTTAAGGAACACAAGCGCTAGAATTGTTCGTAGTCCTCCACTACGAAGTGCCTGATAGCCATACCGTGGTTCTCGGCGCGTTAAAATCCACAAATTATTATTAGTAGTAGTATTGCAAAACGCCCGGATAATTGAGCTCGATATAACAGCGTGGTAGAAATGGAACTATTCTAGCCAGATCATACATAGGCGGCGCTTTTCTTCTAAAAAAGCGAAGTCCGGCTTTAACTAGAACTGAAAAAAAGCGCAGTTTTTTGCTACGTACAATATGGTCGGGCCAGCTCCAAAATGTTTTCGCCAGTGCGCTCATGTCACCTAAACACCTCAAATCTATGTTGCGGCTAAAATTTATGTAGCCTACTCTCGTCAGTATTCCAGAGTAAAATTTTTATTTGGCTTTAAGAGATTGTAACATTTCATTTGGGCTTGCCTAATCTCGTAAAAGAAGTCTAAATCGCAGCAAATGAACGATACAGCAATATTTTGTGACAACATTAAAACTTGTGCTTTCGTCAATGCTGCCTTTTGTTGCATCGGTGTAACGACGATAACTAGACTTGTAGAGCGAGTGCTCCTACCAGGGAAAATGCGCACTGTTCTGGACTGCCGGTAGCGTTTTGTCGTTCTTGGCATCTTGAGGGCCATCAGAAAAATGCTTGTTTGTTTGTTCATTTGTATGTTTGATTATTTGTTTGTTTGTAGCCTGAAAACTGTTTCAGCTTTTCTTCATCTTCTTAGTTCGTTTAATTCCACGCCCTTTCGGATCGCTTCTTTTTCAAGGAATGAAGCGGTGCCCAATATCTTCATTTTAGTTGTCTTCTATTTCAAATATATCGTCTCGGAGTGAAAGAAGGCCATGATATGCAGCGCAAACGTTGTCGAATGAAAGCAATATAGGAAAGCTACTAGGACCCAAATGAAACAGATTAGACCCGGTCACGTTCGTTGTTTGGTCGTGTTTGTTGAAGCATCATTGATTTAATGGATCTGACTCGGTTTGATCCAAGCAGATAAGAGATGTCGCTGATTATTTTTAAAATTCAAAACTGACTTTTTGAGTTCACGCTACGATGAGGAATTGTCGCATTTTGATTGCAATTCGTTCAAAAGAGAAATATACTCTGGCACGTTTTACGCTCCCGTGAAATTTAGCCCTTTTTTAAATGCGAAAGCATTTCTTAGTCGGGCTATGTAAGGCGTCCGTCGGTGTCCGCTCTCACTCCCTCTCCCATAGCAACAGCTGCGGGCGCGCGCGCTTATCCTCGCCCCTCGCAACCGGAGCAGGTGGTGCGGGCGGAGTAGCGGAGTGAGTGGAGAGCAGGAGCGCGCTCTGGTGTGTGAGGGCGCTCGCATCGCGGGAGCTCGGCGGAGCTCCCGCGTGTGTGGAGAGAGTAGGTGCAGTGCTTCGCCGCTCATTCTCTCGCCGTTCGCTCTCCCTCCTCCCTGCGCACCCCACTCTCCCGGTCCGCTCGCTCGCACGTATATATATATATATATATATATATATATATATATATATATATATATATATTGTAGTGAGACAATAGACACAACGCCCGATCGCTGGGCTGGCTGTTCTATTCTCTGACTTCGTTATCATCGTCTTCGCAGTCGAGCCTAGCACGTGCCTGCGCCGCTGGCTGTCATCCTTACACTCGGCCATGACTGCGAATAAGCGAGCCGCCGACAATGTCTCTGGTGGCCGATGCTGGCTATGGCGCTGTGGACGGTCGATACAATGGGACTTGGCTCGGTGCTTTGCCGATGACGCCTCTGGTGGTCGACACTGACTCGATCTTGGTGGCCTGTCCCAGCCACGCGGCGATTTGCTTCGGACAGACAGAAGTGTGTCCGGAGGACGAAACTGGCTGCACCGTGATGGTCGGTTTCGGTCACGCAGGAACTTTTGTGGACAGCTAGCAACCACACATTTGGCGGGGGGGCCTCGGCTGTGTCGTGGAGTAAGCGCCAGACGCAGCATGCCAGAAGAAAGTTGCCGCTTCTTCGGGATAGATGGCATGTCAACGGGCCTTGTGATTGACGACTGTGATTGGCAACATTCGTGCGCTGGTCCCGGAGAACCTTGTCGCTGACCGTGAGGTGATCGGGGTTGCATTCGTTCAGCGAATGCTCTTGAACTAGAAGAAGCGGCTCCGGTGAGTCTGGGAGCACAGTGACATGTGCCATCTGCTTTTCCGGCACCTTCGCGGAAGGCGCGCCGTACACAAGAGGTGCTGGCACTGGTGCAAAGCTGGTCGTGGTCTCCGGTAACGACGAGGAATTCGAGCTCCTCGGCGGGGAACCCTGCTCGTGCCTTGTGTCTGTCGCGTGGCCTTCCGTGCAGGGGCTGCAGGCTACACGTGGAAATTTGGTTTCGTGCTTCTCAGAAGCTTGATCTCTGGAAGGCTGGTTGGTGCAGGACAAAGCTGCACCGCCGAAGCTGTCCGTGTAGGGTCTGCCAGGCACAGATGAACAATAAGTGTGATGCCCCTCTCGAGCTAGGTCGCCGAGAGACGGCTGGGTGATGCAGGGCAGAGCTGGTCCACCTAGTTGGTTCACATCCCGGGTCCCATCTGACGCGGAACGGTGATCGCGGCAATGTGGAACCCGACCAAAAACAGCAATGAGCCTGCCACTCCATTCCACCCACGAACGTTGCTCCACGCCTTCAAACTTGCGCCACGCCTCGGCAGCACCACGAAGGTGGTCTGTGGCCACCCACCATTTCTCCTGGTCCGACCAGGCCTCGCGAGCTCCGAGAGTGTTGACGGCCGCCACCCAATTGTCGGCGTCGTCCTGGAATCCGCGAAACACTGGTAGTTCGCAGGGAGCCGGCGATGGCGGGACGGCGGGCGGAAATCCGAAGTGTGCCCGCGCCAAGCAGCCCAGTTGCTCTGAAAGCTCCGTGAGAGAACGCCGGAGCGCGCGGCGGTTTTCGTGTGAGCTGGCCTCAAGTTTTTGTGAGGCGGCCGTCACCAACATGTCATTGATTGCGCACAGTGTTGGGAAGACGGCAGGAGACAGCTGCGAGCTCGACGCTATCAAGGCGTTAGTCACGACGCGGAGTTGCGCGATGGTCTGCTGCAGCTCCGCGGCGCTGTCGGGTGATGTCGGGTTCCCAGGCAAGCGGAACCCGTGTGGTGTCGGGTCCTGAACTGGTACTGTGGCGTCGACGAAGCGAGGTTGAACCGCCGAGGAGGCCTGTACGCCGTCCAGGGACGGTGCTTGAAGCGCCGACAGGTTGCCAGGTACCGAGGAGGCATGTACGCCGTCCCTGGGCGAGAGGAGCCCGTGCGCATGGTTGGCGCGAAGTACCGCGTCGCCGGACAAGTTCCCCGGAACCACAATGGAGGCCTGGACGCCGTCCGCTGGTGGTGGGATCGATACTTGCCGCGGCGGTCGCCTTGCGGGTTCCATCATCGAGGAAGGGGCGCGGCGTTCCTCAGGAAGACGTGTCACCTCACAGTAATAGTTGGGGTTCGCCAAAGTCTTTCGGCGACTGCGCCATTGTAGTGAGACAATAGACACAACGCCCGATCGCTGGGCTGGCTGTTCTATTCTCTGACTTCGTTATCGCCGTCTTCGCAGTCTAGCCTAGCACGTGCCTGCGCCGCTGGCTGTCATCCTTACAATATATATATATATATATATATATATATATATATATATATATATATATATATATATATATATATATATATATAAGTGAAAAAAAAAGAAAAAAAGAAGTTAAAAAAAAGAAAAGAAAAAGAAAAAAAAAAGAACAGGCGCTGCGCCGTGCTCCCGATCGGGCTGCAGAAATTAGGCGCCTTTTCATTCTTCGAACCACAACCACCATATATAAATGGAGCGAAGCGCGCGCGAAATGCATTCCTATTTCCTCGCGATTCCCTTCGGGGAGGTGGCGGCATTTTTTATTTGTTTCTTTTCAGGGGAAAAAAACGCCACATATGTAGCACAAGACAGTCGTCATGCTTTGGCCGAAAGAGGGCTGTTCGAAGCAGTATCACTATTAGAAG
This sequence comes from Rhipicephalus appendiculatus, assembly GCA_030522465.1. Taxonomy (NCBI): domain Eukaryota; kingdom Metazoa; phylum Arthropoda; class Arachnida; order Ixodida; family Ixodidae; genus Rhipicephalus; species Rhipicephalus appendiculatus. The sequence goes on along the minus strand of JALIZH010031188.1, from coordinate 181,260 downwards.
GAAGTAATTTCGGCAAAGCAGGATTGCTAGTACATTATAGTCTCCTTAGCAGCGTCCTCAATGTGGATTCGCTTCTCGGACAGGGAAAAACAAATTGGGTGTGTTCCAAAGATTGACCTCAAAAATGTCAGCTCACTGGCAACACTGAATACATCAGAGCAACGTTGTGGTCAGAGTGGTCAGTTAAGCAGTGAATCAAGGGAGCTCTCCCCCCGCCCTTACTTATCTACTGTGGTGATGCACCCCCGCTGATCGGCGTACCCTAGCAGCCCAATTTCGTAGATCCCTTTTGTTCTAAGAATATAGTGCATTGCCGGGACAAAACACGCGGGCCGCGGACCGCTTGCTAGCGGCCCGCGCCTTCAGGCAGGATAGGATTGCGAGTTTGTTAAACAGTATTCGCATTATTTTCTCGCTTACTACTTATAATAGCTCTTTGTTCAGGCAAGCTACAGAGATGGGACTGCTCTCGAGTGTTTTGTGCGTGTGCGCGAGGCACCCCATGCGCTCACAATAAGTTGCGACATCACTGTTAAACGAGAACTCCATATTTTACATTCGGCGTCCAGATTTTAGTAATTATGAAAATATATATCCATATGTTTTCCGAGACCTGACGTCAAATACGCTTCTGAAATTACCCATGCAGGAAAGGATTATTTTATTCTATAAAGAGGCAACGTTTTGTGACAGTTTGATTCAAATTCTTAGCCCCCCCCTCCCCCCCGGAATCCACCATCTGCACTGTCCTCCCAGCGCTTGTGGGACTAAATTTCGTTTCTGCGGCCCGCAAGTTGAGGTTTGTCGGAGGCCCCTTCTATATATCCTAATGCAGAGCGTCCTGCCTGTCAACAATAGTTACTCCTCAGCGGTGACACGGCTAAAATGGCAATGCAAGGCACTGCGCCTTCTTTTGCAGAATATTTCTTACGGTATCATGCGCTGCATTGCCAGATATAAGACCGTCAGGGGTCCGCAATGTTCACACACAAGTGTCTTTCCATCTGCGAAAAGCAATTTTAGAAACAATCCAGGATGATTTCCGGCGCAGCTAGCTCTTTTGGTCGGCGATACATCACAATACGAAAAGATTGCGGGGGGGGGGGGGGGCTGAAGCCCCATAAGCCCCCTCCCCTGGCTACGCCCCTGGTACCCACTCGTGATGTGGAACGAACTAAAAAGTACGCCGGGAACACGTTGGGTCAGACGCCACCGCGTGGCAATAGACGCAGAGGGGTATACATGCGCCGCAGTTTAAAAGAAAAAAAATCACAGCATATCCACGGAGTGAATGATGATGAGTGGGCGAAGCTGCGGAGGTTCATCGGTAAACCGTGAATCTTCCGTGAATTCTGCCCGGTACATCATCACCGACGTGCGATCGGACGCGTTTATAGTAAACGGTCGATGAGAGTTATGGTGACTGAAGCAATCATGGTTACACCGTGAAATCTTCAGTGGTTTCGCCCAGCAGTAATCAAAGCGATAGTGTGTGTGAAATTTTATTCAAACTTCAACGACCGGTCGTCGTAGCACGATCCGGCAAGCACACTCGTACGGCGATCCGGGGAATGAGAGATCCCCGCGCAATCGGAGAGGATGGATGGATGGATGGATGCTATGAGCGTCCCCTTTATAACGGGGCGGTGACATGTCTGCCACCAGGCTCGAAAAAAAAAACTTTCTTTTTATGTTGGCCTAATGCCTTATCTACATTGATTAAATCTATGTTATTACAGCAAAGAAATATATAAGTTCACGGTCCATCTCTCTGCTTCTTAAGGCAGAATGACCTTATTTTTCCCCATTCTTCATTTTTGTCCTTTATCTCTACTTTTCTGCCACCAATACTCTAACCGTCTCTTACTTATTTCTATCGCGGACGTGTTCAGCTTTCCATTGATGTCCCCAAAACCCAAGGCTTCATGTAGACTCGTGCCCACACGTATATCTGGGTGGATATCGACACATTCAATCAGTACATGTTCCATTGTTTCCTTAGTTCCCCCCACAGCATGTACATTGTTCTTCTTCGTTACAGAATCTCGCTTTATAGCTACGCGTTCTAAGGCAACCCGACCTTGCCTCAAACAGTAAAGCGCTTCCCCTTGAATTATCATAAAACCTCTCCCTCCTTATTTCGTTTTTTTCCCTTTCGGTAGTCACTGAGAGCCGGCTTCTTTTCCATCGCTGTCATCCAATAAGTCCTCTCCGCCTCTCTGACTCTTCGCTTAATGCTCCTTGTTGCCATGTCGCCCACACTGCTAGCCGTATATTTACTGGTGAGCCTCCTAGTTCTTTTTCTCCACTGCGTGTCGACGCTTTTTCTATACAAATACCTGAAAACCTTCCCTGCCCATCTACTCTCCTTCATTTTCCTCAGCCTCTCTTCAAATCTAATTTTGCTCTGAGCTTCCCTCACTTCAAAACCTGTCCATCCCATATCACCCTTTACAGCCTCATTTGTCGTCTTCCCGTGAGCGCCCAACGCGAGGCGTCCCACAGTCCTTTGATTTACATCCATTCCTGATTGCACCTCTGACTTCATGCACACCACTGAGTTCCCAAATGTAAGCCCCGGAACCATCACACCCTTCCACAGCCCTCGAAGCACCTCGTACCTATTGTATCCCCATAACGCTCTGTGCTTCATGATTGCAGCATTCCTCTTTCCCTTTGTTACCGATGCTTTCTCTTGTACCTCCAGATATCTATCCCCCCTCATTTACCCACACTCCGAGGTACTTGTACTCGCTTACCCTCGGTATTTCTTGGCCCTGTATTAAGACCGCATGGTCTTCGTGATCATTGAATACCATCAATCCACATTTTGTTGCACTAAAACCTAGTCCTAGAGCCTCGCCTTCCCTTCCGCATATATCTGCCAGCCGCTGCATATCATCTTGACTGTCCGCAAATAAGACAATATCGTCAGCGTAAAATAGACCTGGAAGCTTCTGCTCAACCATCGCGCCGGCCTGTTTGTGTGACAAATTAAATCCAATGTTGCTACCTTCTAGCGCTTTTTCCATCCTCACCATGTACAGCATGAATAACAGCGGGGACAAAGGACATCCCTGTCTCAGCCCCTTGCTAATGTCAACGCTGTCCTTGCTGCTTATTCCTTCCCATTCTACACAAACTGTATTTTCTCGGTATATTTCCCTCAAAAGCTGTATACAGTCGTCACCTATGCCCACTTCCTTCAATATATCCCACAAAATTTCCTGATTAACGTTGTCATATGCCCCGGTGATGTCTAGATAAGCTACGTATAAGGGCCTGTTTTCTATTTTTGATATTTCTATACACTGTGTAAGAACAAACAGGTTATCGTCTAACCGCCTGTCGATTCGGAATCCATTCTGGAGTTCTCCCAAAATATCATTTTGCTCTACCCACGTTTCTATTTTTAATTTTACTGCCTGCATCGCCAACCGGTATAGCACCGATGTAATGGTTAGCGGTCTATACGAGCGAATGTTATCCTTTTCTCCCCTGCCTTTATAGATTAAGTTCATTCTACTTTTTCGCCAACTGCCTGGTATTTCCCTCTCCTGTAAGCACTTTTTTACGGCTTTCAGCAGTGCTTCTTTAGTGCTCTGTCCTAGTTCGTTAATGAGGCTGATGGGAACCCCATCTAAGCCCGGAGTAGTGTGCTTAGGAATTTTTCCTTCGGCCTTCTTCCAATTGAAATTCTCAAGTACTACATCTTCCTCGGTTGTACTCTTCTGTATACTTTTACTCACCGGGGGAATCCCCTGGGCGACCTTTTTAAACGAATCGGCTGTTACCTTTCGGATGTAACCTAGCGCTTCATACCCTTCCAATTGATTTCCTTCTTCATCTACCATATGTTGTTGCATTGTTACAGACGTTCCTACCTAGCGCTTTTAGGTGGCTCCAAAATATCCTAGGCGCGGCCTTCTTCTTTTCGCGAATCTCTGTCATCCAGCGTTCCCTTTCGCCTTTAATTTTTGCCTCGACTAATTTCTGCGCAATCGGATTTTTGCTCTAAATATATTTCCCATACTTGGTTGACTTCATCCTGTGGCCGCTTCTCCTTTTTTGCCTGTCTGTGCTGCCGTGATGCCTCACGTCGCTTCTCGATCGCATCCCGGATTTATTTGTTCCACCAACTTTTTGGCCTTCTCTTTCCTTTCCAAGAAATATCTTTCTTCTCTTTTTCTATTTCCTTTCGTGATTACATGTAGCAGCTCACTATACTTCCAGTCTTTGACTGGCAGTTTGTCTACTTCTTCCTCGACTCTTGCGGCTATATTAGTTATTTGTTTCTCATTTAAATACGAGCTGCCAATGTTCGATTTTAGGTTCTTATTTTCAGTTTTATATCCCATTTGTAATGTTATGCGTTTATGATCACTACCCAAGCTGTTAATGCCTTCCTCGTCTATTCTCATCTCTCTAAGTTTGTCATAGATTCCTTCTGTCATGAGACAATAATCAATGCTCGATTGCCTGTTTCCGACTTCCCACGTGATCTGTCCCTCACACTTAGGCCCCGCGTTAACTATTTCAAGACTATGTTGCTCGCAGAGATCTAGCAATAACTTGCCATTGGAGTCTGAATATCCGTCAAGGTCATGTATGTGAGCATTCATGTCCCCTAGAAGGATTATTTAGGCATCATGACCAAATTCTTTAATATCGGTGCTTATGCATTTCAGTATCTCCAGATTCTTTTCTCTGCAGTTATTCCCCGTCCACAAGTAAGCTACTCCTAGCCACGTTTTCTTTCCACCTACTGTGCCCGAAACCCACAGGTGCTCTGAACACGTTTGCTTCACTCTATCCCATTTTGCTCTGCTATGAATTAGCATTCCAACACCCCCCACCTCTCCTTTCTGATATGATCCTGTTGCATCCTTCCCAAATGTAATTGTCAATATGTGGTGGCTCTTCCAAGTCTCAAAGGTGTGTTTCTGTAACCGCATAAACACCTATCTGTTCCTTGTTTAACTGTCCCGCAATCTCTAACCATTTTGCCTTTTTTCTGCCACCCTGCATGTTAATGTAACCAATTGCGACACGCGCCTTCTCCCTTCTTTTACCTTTTCTCTGGCTTTTCGCTATACTACCTGTCACAGAGTCCCCCCTGGTTGTTGTCCACATTACACGCTACCCTGGACACCGAAGGGCCCGCGTGCCCCCCAAAAAAGCTACTGCGCGTCCTGCAAGTCGCCAACCCACCTCATGACCAAGCCTCCTATTGAAGTGTATTCCGTCTCTTCGAAAACCACCCCACCTGTGCACCTCTCTGTTTATTTCCACTACCTCGATGCCTTTCTCTCGACTCATCTGCCATATCTCTTTGTTTGCGTCGACAACCGCTCTTTGCAGGTTGCCGTCCGCACCGGTACATCCGGTATTGTGCATACCACTATCTGCACCTGAGGGGAAATGGCGCGCATGTCATCGACCCCTTTCGCCAATGTGGTCGCTAGTTCGGCTGATTCTTCATTCAAGACGTCGTTTAGACCTCCCGCAATCATCACGAGGTTACGTCCATTAGCTTTAGTTGCGAGTTCTGCGCTAGCTTGTCTCACCACTGATCCCAGCCTACGTCCCGGGAACGTCCCTATTAAAACTCGTTTGTCGCCTCTCACCCTTTCCTTGACTGCTTCTGCGCATCTAGCTAAATTCGAGTCCCCGGCCATTATCACGTGCTCCGACTTTTCTGCTGGGCTGTCCCGCACCTGGCCACTGCCTCGGTCACCAACTCGCGCAACCACCGCTGTTTTGCTCCCTCCCGTCCCCAAAACCACCTCGCGGTAACTGGGTCCTGTGCCCCCCTGCACCTGTCTTCCCCAAACCTGTCTCCACCTTCGCGTGTCCCACTATGGGGGGTTGAGGCCCCCCTGTTCCCGCCGTCGCTTGCTTCCTTGTTCACCATGACTGCCTTCGCTAACCCTTCCTCAGCTGACTTAAGCCTTTCCCCCATAGCCATCGTTTTTTCTCGCTCTGTCGCCAACGCATTCTCCAGCTCGGCGATTTTTACCTTGAGCTCATTCTGGGCAGCCATCATTATTTCCATTTTCGCCTCTAACTCACATTACTTACACTTGGCGTCAGCTTGTTCTGCCTTGTCATCCTCTATTTTCCATCCCATTCCGCACCCTGAACACTTTACGGTCTTTTTGACCATGTCTAGATCGTTCACACTTTGGATTACATGCACTCAAAGCCAAAAGGTACCACAAAACTCCGCCAGTATGCTTCAAAGCACCTGTGTAACCTTCAACCACGTGGTGGCCGAAAAAAAAAAGCCAGGCGACTGTCACACAAGAAACAGTACAAAGTTGTAACCCCAATTAATCTTCAATCTAGTGGCTTATGTACTCATATAACTAATAAAAGCAAGCTCGAATCATGCAGAAATAACTTATCTGTCGCTGTCATTCCGGAGCCCACGAAAAACACGTCCGTCCTCTCGCTCCGCCAACGCTGCAGTCAGTAGGCACTGGATTTCGACCTCCAAGGTAGTGCCTGAGTGAGATGTCTCCTGAGCGTGATTGAACAATAAAAAAATTCACAGCGTACATGTAAAATTAAAGTATGACATTCAGCAGCTGCACCGCCAACGCCATCTAGCGTACCTTCACCCAACCGCCATATTGTACGCATGTCTATGGGACAGCGCCCTCTCGTAAACGAGACGAGAACTGGAGATGACGACACCATATCCACGGAGTGAATGATGATGAGTGGGCGAAGCTTCGGAGGTTCGTCGGTAAACCGGTAATCTTCCGCAAATTCTGCGCAGTACATCATCAACTCCGTGAGATCCGGCGCGTTTATACTAAAGGGTCGATGAGAGTCATGGCGACTTGCAGCTCACTTTAATTTTACATGTACGCTGTGAATTTTTTTCATTGTTCAATCACGCTCAGGAGACATCTCACTCAGGCACTACCTTGGAGGTCGAAATCCAGTGCCTACTGGCTACTCAGGATGCATGGACAACCGAGAACCGCCCAGGTGATGCCATAAGGAGCTTCGCCCCTAAAATATCCAAGAGCGCGGGGTTCTGCAGTGTCAGCACTTGCGGTGCGTTGTTACGCCATAAAGACGTAACAATTGTGACAGTTGTTAGTTCACGCTTGTCCTGTGTATACCTGCGCATTGTCTTCGAGCGTCCGTCTTTGTTCTTCATCAGGAAGCTGCAAGTATCGAACTGCTTGTCTTTCTTCGTGTGACATTCCAGTTTCTTGCTATCGCATTCATTGCGTCGCCCTTGCGGTGAAACTGTGACTTTTCTTACGTCTTCTCCGTTCACCGCAAAGTTTGAATTGAGGTGACAAAGCGTATGAAGGTCACTTCACTCGCTACAATGGCCGCGTTTGAGAAACGAGCCCGCTGCTCAAACCCCGAAGAACTAACAACTGTGAAGGTTCTTAGTTCGGCCTCCTCCTGTGTGTACCTGTGCGTTCGTTTCGTGCGTCCGTCTTTGCGTTTGAGCAGCGTGCTTGAAGTGTCGAGATATGAGAGGTGTTAGTTTGCGCTCGTCTCTGTGTGTACCTATTGTCCTTGCTATCTGCTGGAGCATCGCGATGTTATTTTCGAGCTGCTTGTCGTTCATCGCGTGGCATTTCGATTTGTTGATATTGCGTTTATTGCTTCTCCCTTGCGTCGAAACTATGACTTTTGGAGAGCAGCTCATAGGCGCTGTTCCTGCGTCGAGCGGCGTCGCCGTCGGCGTAACCGATATAACGAATGAGGACCAAGAAGAGTCAACGCGAAATTTGTCGATATCGCGAGCCACTGGCCTCTAACCTCGCTGTCTTCATCCGTCACGCGCGCGGGCCTCTCGATGGAGCACGTGCGCAAGCAAGGCGGGCAGGTGCACTGTGGCTGGTTTCGCTTGTCGTTACGGGGCTGTCGCTGTTTCGCTTGTTTCGCGATGCCTGCAATGCACAGAGTGGCGTCCGTAGCACACAAGCGCTGGCAGTTTCTGTGGCAATATGTAACGAATGTTACTTTGCTACAACTGCGGATAGTCAAAATTTCAAACACAGTTGGCGTTGCACCAAGATGAAATGCGCATTCGTTTTTTAGAGCGCAGTGTTTAGGCTCCTGTTTCTGCGCTGAGTGGCGTCGGCGTCGTCGAGGATGAAAGAGTGCGAACGCGGAGCGCAGTCGGTGAAGAAAACGGTGATAGCGAGGAGAGCGCGAGGAGCTGCGAACTACTGTAGCGATACGACACGTTCCACGGCGGCCACCCGCGGTACCACAGCAGTGCGCGTCATCGTGCGGTAACCGATGACGCCATCTCTGAGGTATGCGTCGAGGGCGTCTACCAATATTATATGCGGGAAAAAGTTGAAGGACATTTATTAAATTCCAAAGTGTGCTGGGCGAATGCCTGTGGCCTTCGTAGCAACAACAAGCTTCGGTAAGTCTTGCCGGTCTTGAGGACGCAAGGACGGTCGGACGCCGCTGTGCCATCACGTAATTGCTGAGACAGTGTAAGTGGGAGAAGGCACATGCTGTGGCGGCACAACTGTTTCGATGTGCCACTGTGCCGTCACGTGAATGCAGAGAGTGTGATTGGGAGAGGCCACAGCTGGCACCGTTCCAGGGCACGGACGGACGGCCGGACGCCGCGAGTATGAGCCATTAAAGGCTTTCGCCTTAATAAAGCGCAGCATCAACGGATGCCTGTCTGCGGCGGCTGTTGTGGAACGCGCTTCCGGGCTGGCTTCCGCAGTCTCCCGGTTAGCTAGACAGTCGCTCTATCCTCCGTCCGCGGCGGTTGATGTGAAATGCGCTGTACGAAATTGTTCGCACTAGTCATGATACTCACGGCGTGCTATGCAACTGTACATACATACTTGTCTATCTCAAATTTTTAGCCTCAAGCTGTCGCCAAATCAAAACACTTAAACTGCTACGATCAGAACTCGCATTAGGCAGTATCGTAATCACCTGTGAATTTTTCTTCAGACTAACTTAAGCTGGCAAATTGCTAGAAACCGCTACACATTTTTCTTGATTATTATGCCGCAATATTTTAATTGATCATGAAATCCCCGGGAATTAAGATGGAATTATAGCTCCGTGGAGAATGAATCTCTCGTGTACCAGATTCTGTTTTAGCATGTGAATCTTCACAAAAAATTGCGCTTCTAGAACTGACGAAAATGTACCAGTATGAGTGGCGGTAGTTTCACCCTCTACGATCTTTGTGAAAACAGTATTCCAATAAAGAACAATGTTTGCGAACGCAGCAGCGATACTCTATTTGCTGCTCAGTGGTCGCAACATTACGCGCGAGACGTTGGCGATGATGTGTTCATTGTTGTAAAGTGAGGAACAGCTTTAAAGGCCTGCTGATTCACAATGTCTCTTAACAATGTCCTTACTGAGCCGCGTGGGTGCATTGTGAGAGAATCGGGTAGGATGGAGAAAACAGCCCGGTGAGAGATCGCGTGGGTGGCTTCGTCTGCTGCCTGGTTGCCTGCCAACCACTGGTGGGGAGGGGCCCACGTGAGGTAACAATGCGTGGGGTGTATATCCTGTGTGCAAATTTTGTAGATATGATAGCCTTGAAAGGGATCCAGCCTTTCACGACGTTGCGACAGGCCCCGGAGACTCTGTGATTACGTATTTTGAATCGGAATGTGAGGCCGCAGAGTAACACTGACTTGTTCCGCGCGTGTTGCATGCGGGCTGTAAAGGTAAGACCATTAACTGTATTGTTGTTGTGAATTTACGCGGCTCCCTATGGTGAGAGCATGGGGTTTACACGTAGCATAGGTATGGTTTGGTGCCATAATGACGGGCTAGGGCTTCCCGCCCGTGCCAGGCACCAGCTCCTGTGATCTTCGTGTCAAATGTTGGCTGCAAGAGGTCGCTCGTGGAGGGCGCGTCTCCACAGTTCTGTGATGCAAAACCTATGTTCGACGTGAATGGTGCGGGGAATATGGACTCGAATAAGAAGGCCATGACCCCACTCCGTTTGCGACGAGCGTCTGTACTGCTTTGTAAGGTGTGCTTTCCGGAGCTCCCGGAAAGTGTTCATCACCCCAAGGGCCATAAACCGGCTGGTGACGCGGTGCTCCAGAGCACGCTTAATAATTTTGCAGGTGACTACTTGAAGGGCCTCCTCCTCTTGTTTTCGTAGAAAGGTGGTTCAGCCTTGTACAACGTTCCGTCAGGCCCCACGACAGTCGGTGATTATGTACTTCGAACTGGAATGTGAGGCAGTGAGAGCAATAGCGACTTGTTCCGCCTGTGTTGCATTGCGGGCTTTAAACGTGAGGCCGTTTAATGCATTAAAGGAGATGAACAAAGAATGCGACTGGTCACGAACTCGTTTCCCAGCCACAACGTATCCTTACTTCGCAACCACCCGCGTTTATTATAAACCCGGCGGACCATGCGGTCGAACTCGTCCCCCACATTACGGAGTTTGGCCAGTGTAGTATCTGGCCTTTAGTATCTGGCCGTCTGTTTTTCTTGTGAATGTGGAGCCCGAGTACCGGCATCCAACAGCCTACTTGTCAAGCCAAACCGAGCCACAGCTCCGAGTTACAAATTTTAGTGGCGGCGGCGGTGGCACACTTTCCGGCGGCAGCCTGTCTGCGGAAATTCGAATGTACACTAATGAGGGCCTCACACCAGTCATGTACTTATTTGTATGCGTCATTGCAAAACAATTCATGCTCTGTCGCTCGCCGACTTATCGGCGATCTGCCTTTTCAGATATAGCAATGTAATCTTTTATCGATTGCTGCTCTTCAGTGTTGCATTGCATTGGTTCACGGATTTCACAGTTCCTGTTAATGGGAAGGCAATCGCCGAGCGGATTCCAAGGTCTGACGTATCGGCCCTCCGAAACGCGCCACGAAAGCGCGGACAATTTAGAGTTGGAACCTTTAGTGCGCCAGCGAACGCCGGTTGTGGTCCAGAGACCGAGTGAGAGCCGAGCGTTGATAACACAACAAAATATATTCTCAGTTAAGGCAGTGCAAGTAACACACAAACATGCACACTCGGTAGGTATCAAAGTCAATACAACTTTCAAGATAACTCCGATGGTGTTCAAAACAACGGGAAACAAACAAACAACTCGCGCTACAAATGCAATCTCATGCATTAACTACACAAGAACATTTAAAGACTTGAATGTTCATCAAACTTATTCAGTCCAAAGCTCTTGCAACTAATCTTGAATGATTCTCTTCAAGGAAACGCTCACACAAACTCCAGCGCTGGTTGTTGTCCCGTGCGTCCGAGGTTTCTCTTCCAAGAAACGCTCCTCAAAACTTCTGCAGCTCCCACGGCGTCATCATTCGATTCTTCCAGATCGACTGACTGCACTTCACCTATAAAACTTCACCGACAGCACCATCGTTCACCCACACACTGTCACAACCTCACAGTTCCTCATTGACTCCTTCACTCCTCCCGACCCTCCGTCGCCGCTTGCTTATATTCACATACCACTGGATTCGCGAAGTTTCCAGGTTTTTCCTCGGTGCGTAGTACAGCCAAAGCTACTCAAAGGGCGAGATCTTTCTCGTCGTTTCCACTCATTGAGGCGCAACTCGGCATTGCGTCATCATTTCTATGGCCTCCGAGATTGCGCGCCGGTGGGTTTCTCTCCCGCCCATCCTATCTCCGCGCTCCCCAGCAAAAAATGTAATGCGCTTCGCGCCCAGCAACCGCGAGAGGGTGCACTAACTGAGGATTCCGGCGGCAGTGAAGACCGCAGGAAACCGCGTCAGAAAGCAGAGCACATGGCATGCGAGCGTGAACATTGGTTCGTTCAATGTTTGTTTTCTCGATATTCGTTCGTTCGATGTTCGTTTTTACAACGCCCGACGTATTTACCAATCACCGTAAAACTCACAATGCAAATGGGTGACCATCAATGAATAAAACACGCCAGTAAACTATCCAGAGCTGTCACAGAGCCGGCGAAGTTCAGTCTAGACGTATGGCGACTGCCTCCTCCCTGTCCCTTGCTTGTGCGGTGCGACGGGCCATAGTGGGAAAGGCAAACTGAGAAGCCTTGCGGGCGAGTGCGAAGCGTTGTGCGCTGTGCAAGCGCAGCTCTTGCGCCAGACCCGGCGGCGTCGGTGATATCGCAAGGAGAGCATGCGGTGTTGATGCAGAGTGTCGAGCTTGGTCGGCTCAGTGTCGCTCTCCAACGAGCGCTCGACCTTATTATATGCGAAAGCGTCTGATGGCGGAGCTCAATCCGGTGTGAGTGCGGCGTCCCCGCCCGTACTGCGCATGCGCCAACTGCGCATGCGCATGGCCCACCCCTCTCGCGTGAGCGCGAGGAGGTGGGCCGACCCTCTACTTTGGTGAGCCCCCGCTAGGAGGTGGGCTGGAGGGGGGTTGGCGTGAGCGCTGCCTCCGCTTCGTTTCTCCTCTCCCGTTTCTCTCTCTCCGGCGCAGCTGCGCTCGCTCCGTTGCAATCTCCTACGCAACGGCGCTATGCGCCGTTGCTGATGACGTCGGGGAACGGGATTCTGCCGACGCGCGATGAACCAACGCGTTGTATCCTAGTCAGAACGCACTAGCGCGTTCGGGCCGGTGTAAGGGGCTGGTGTGCTCCTCTTGCAATGACGCGTTAACATCGGGCAAGGTGCTCGTGATGAACGGAACTTTAAGTCGACCCATGCGCTGCTTCGCATCGCCTCATGGTCCCCCTTTAGCGGGAGATGGAGTAATTTTTAGATGTGAAGCATCTTATGGCCGAGCTTAATCCGGTGTGCGGCGTGACATCCCTTACTGCGCATGCGCAAACCCTTTAAAAAAAATAAAAAAACAACCTCCTTTCCCCCCTCTCTCCTCTAGGCATCCCTGCCCGCGGCGTCCACACTCCCCACTGCGCATGCGCGTACCCTCCTCTCTCTCCTCTCCTACGCTCCCCCCCTCTCTCGCCTCGCGACGCCGACGCAGGCAGCGTGTGCTAGCGAGTTTCTTGGTTGAAAAAACCGACTGCTCGCGCTGCACAACCGTTCACTGGCCACTCCGTATATATGGCAATGGATTTCGACCCGCAAGGTGGTGCCGGTGGAAGATTTCTCCTGTGCGCTGTTGAACAATAAAAATTCGCAGCGTGCGTGTTAACTAAAAGCGGACTGCGGGTATCTGTGTCCAGTCGGAGTCTTCTGTCTCTCATTGCCCATTAGCAGCGATTGATATGTTCCAGTAGGAAACACCGCTCCATCACTGCGTGGTTTGCGCCTCCCCAGTTTTCTCTCCTGCGCAACGCTGCGATGAGCGCCAGCGTCAACGCCGACGCCAGTGTAAGCGTTAGCGCCCGCTGCTTCACATCGCGGTTCCCTTTAGCGGGAGATGGTGTAATTTTTTTTGGTTTGTAGCGCACTCATACTGCTGCGTTGGCGCGTTTACCTTGCGTGGATTCGTCGCGGGCGTTTAGCGAAAAGGAGAGATAACTTTGGCGTCGCCGCTGTGCACACACCGTGCTACATGCAAATCTGCTTTTGTGCTGTTTGTATCATGATTATTACTGGTGTTAGACCTGTGAATACACCGCGGAGCTTCGCAAAGTTCAGTTTTCATATCGTTGGTCTTCCCAAACGTTGATTTGACCGGGACTATCACAAGTTCGTTTGAATTTTAGTTAGATTAGGCACAGTTGCACGGCGAAGCTTCGGAAAGTTCAGTTTCTATATCGCTGGTCTTCCCGAACGTTGATGTGACTGGGACTATCAGTTATTTTGAATTTTAGTTAAGTTAAGCACAATTAGTTGATGCTTCTTTTCACATTGTAAGGCATCGATCGGTTAATGTAGTTGATTGGAGAGTTTATTCATGGCGTGTGCGATGCTATCCTGACAAGCAAGTCTCACAGCGTTCGTTTCTTCCGCGTTCTTGCGCTCTAGGATACGGGTGAAGTACTACTTGCTTACTCGGCAGCGTCGGATTTAATAAACCGGCGCCGCCCAGCGTACAGAAGTGCGGCCTTCGAAAGGTGTTCCGGTCACATGCGTATTTGTATGCTCCACTTTCCTCTAACTGGTGCTCTTTCGATCGTTGGGTTGTCAGTGATCAGTCGTTTCCGATATGGTGATCTGATGTTTTATCTCGGGGACTTCTCATGTCGCATTTCCAGAGAGAACACGGAGGCGACAAGAAAAACACCTTTACTTTATGAAGGCCCGGCTACGACTGCTACGTCTTCAGCGGCAGAGCGAGAGCGGGACTCGAGCGTCATCGCGCCCAGCCCAATATGACTTGCCTGTTTTCTTCTTCACCGGCGTCCCCATACTATACATCCTGCAAACTTACAAATATAGTGCGTTTCCAGCACATGCGGATCTCTTGCAGAGGCATCGCAATTCTAAGTTCTCTAATATAGAAGGCCCACATTGACAACAAATTAAAAAGCGCATTTGAGAATAATTAGGCCACAGCCTGCCCTTTGCCTCTCGTACACCTTGGGCTGACATTTCCAAATCAGTGGGGGTTATATAAAAGCGCAAAACCAGTTTTTTCTCGCCTCACGCAAACTGCGCCAACAATGCGGCCGCCTTTCCGACCCTCAGTGACGTGCGCCGCGGTGCGGATGAGGAGTGGGCCACGACCACCTCTGAAATTACACTCTCTCCGTGCGATTGGGACGGCCGGAAAGAAACCCGCCGGCGCGCCATTTCGGAGGCCATGTCCTTTCCTTCATGATGGTTCGAGACATCGCTCGACGTACTGATCCGAGAGTGCTTGTTGACGTGGCGGCGGCCGTTTCGAGGGGGAGAGGGGGCGCATGCGCGGCGTTTTTCGATGCTTCTTCGTTGCGCCTGCTCTGTCGCGACTAGGGTGGCCTAGTCGCGACAGATCGGCGCCAAGATTACACGCCACCCTTGGAAGTCGGCGACCCGCGCTTATTTGAGCGCCCATTTGTGACAAGGGATAATATGCGTTGTTGCCTTTAGTAAGAGAAGTACCGCGCTGCTAAGCACGTGACCAAGGACCAATTCCAGGCATGGAGGAAGAAAAACCGCCAGGCCTGCGCAGAAGGCGCAGCACAGCCACAGCGAAAGCTGGGAGAGCGGCTTTTAGCCTTTTTTAAACACTCTTGGGGCAACTACTACAAGCCCACTTGCATGGTACCCATTACGCTATAAATCATAATAATTTTTGTGTAGTGGGGAAGCGTCTACTATGCCATTCTTCGCCATTCTTCAGAAAAGCGCGGTGCCCGCTACACTCTTGTAACGAATTATGTGCACTTTGCTGATGCTGTGGCTGACGACGATGAAGAATTATGCCTCAGGCTTTTGTAATGGGTTGGAGCATCGAACGACCCACTCGTTACGCAATTCGCATTGTGTGACGCCTGGTTCTTACTTTACTGCTCTAAAACGCTTTAAAACACACGTTTACGCGATTCCTTACCCGATATGAAGCCTGCCTAGGGTCAGTTTGCACCGCAGTTTCAAGCAGTGGCGTAGCTCAGTGGTAGAGTGCTGGGCTGCCACGCAGAGGACCCGGGTTCAATTCCCATTCTGTCACAGGTGTTTTTTATTTATTTAGTTTTTTTCTTATTTCGTGCGATATTGGTTACGGACACCGGCGGCGGCGGCGGCGGACAACTACGGCGCAGAAACGACCCTTGTTGTGATCTCATAACAGCTTTCGCTGTAAAACAGTTAGGATGGAGCATAGCTCAATGCGATAGAAAAAAATAGTAGGTGAGGTTAGACAGACGTCAGTATTAGCGTGCCCCCCACTTTTCCGATAGGGGTAGGTGGGGCTCCTATTCTTATTTTTTTGTATCACGATAGCTAGCCCTGCTATTGTGCATGGTTGACTCACGAAGGATTTCATCAGGAATAAGGCTTGTAGTAGTTAGCCATTAAACTCTACATGCAAGTAATTAAAGGGCCCCGAAGAATTTCTTGTTCGAACGTGAGGCAGTGGTTGCATTCTCGCTTTCAATTTAGTCACAGCGATCTGAATGGCGTGCTTCAATATGGGTTTGCAAATTGAAGTCCTTACCATATGTGCGAATACGAAACTTCTAGGATAGTCATTTCAGATGAATCTTGCAGTCTGCGGCATCAAGAAGTGCAGCACAAAGACAAACACAAGGATAGACGAAAACCTTATTTTTTAACACGATAGTGTTTTATGCCGGGGTCCACCAAGACTTTCATCACGTATTTCCGTCACGGAAATACGTCAGCGAAATGAATAACGTCAGATGGCAAAGAAACAGCTAGAAGAAAATGTTTCGTTGAATGGAGTAGAACCCACGATCTCTCGGTTCTCAACGATTGCATGTCGGGCGTTTAGCACACTGTGCTACCGCGAAACAGATGAAGAAGCAAACACGAACACGCCTTTTATCTCTAACACTTTGCGCATGAGTTAAGTCACAATCGTGGCCGTTAGTAGTCGGGACCAAGATGTGCCACTAGGCGTCAACGTTGCCGCGTCCACATCAAGTGGTGCTATATCTGCCATAAAACAATACACATTGTACAGCCTCTCGTGTATCAATGCACTATAAACAATCAACTACTGGTGTAGCGACATGTTTCACATTCGTATAATACCGATTCGTATGAAGGAGGGAACATCCATCTTTTTTTTATTCCGAGGAGCCATTTAGGAGACTTCATTACTGTTCTACTGCAGTAACTGCAATAGCTGGAGGAACTGCAGTGCATTACCTGGCTGCGACCTATCTTTAATTCACGTTCAATTTTTCTTACATTGTTGATAATAGATTGTTGCATTGATTTAACTGTACCATTTTACTCTTTCGATTCCTCATTCCAACTTATGCTCTTGCTGTGGTACCTTCAATTCACCCACGAACCCCTGCAATATGTAGGTTGTCAGTTTTCGCCAGTCAAGGACGCGCGCGGGGGGAGGGGAGCTGTCTCATCACAGCTAATTAAATTCAATCTTGCTCGCTGGCACACTTGTGGCAGTTTAAGATAGCGCCGTTCCAGTAATATACCAACCGGCTTGAAAGATCAATCACTGGTCGCAAACATGAACAGTGAGATGTAAAATTCGCTCCGATCACAAATATCCACACGTAAGTGCCAAATGTATGCTTTATAAGTGTACGTTATAAGAGCAGAATTATCGTCGTTTGCATCAGCCCGTGTCATGTCATAGATTGGGTTCCTTAGCGTAAGCAAGTAAGCTTCATTTTGCTAAGGTGCACACGTGCTGCCCTTGTTGTACTAGCGTGCCTCCGCTTCGGTCTGGTTTATTCTGCCACAGTTTCTTGTGGTCTCCACATTATCTGATAATCAGGTTCCTCTACTTTTCGACCATTTATTTACCAATGCAAGAATACATGTATATCATCGGAGAATCTTGGCGGATGTGTTCTTTGCTTTCTATCAGTTGTTTTCTCTCTGTAAAGCCAAGCCATTCATGCACAAACATAGTATTGTTGGAAGTTTACAGATGATCTAATACCATATAGGCATAAAAACCATGCGTTGTGCAGACTTCAAGCTTTGTTTTATTGAAATGCTTTAAAACCTAACAGCCCACCGTGTGTGTCACGATCACTGTACGTATATCATGCCCCAACTCATTTACCTTACATTGCACAAATGTTTTTGCAGGTTGTAATAATAAACTGACATCTGAAGTGCACGGTGACTGCGAACGGTGCGAAATTACCATTATACTTGGATATGAAGACCCTATTGCTGTTGACATTTTTAAGTATCGCGTTGCAGTAAGTATTTGCCGGAAGTTCATTTTTTTCATGAATGAATGCAGAATTGTTGTATAGATTAAGCTAAGAATGTGTTTCATTGACGCATGGCTACATACACAAAACCTTGTGAACTGCGTAGTGTGTAAGTCAAGAATAGCGGCGAAGGTGCATGTAGGGAAGGTTATTTCAGCACCACTAATGCGAAATGTGCGGAGGGGTGAAGCATGCAGTGTGCGCCGGTGCCTCTCACAGCAAAAATTGCTGCAAATGGGCAATGCCAGAAAGAAGACGATTTTCTTTCAACTATAAACATGCGTACATTTATTTGTGATCAGTCATGGCGCAGCTAGTCCCACAAGAGGTTCTATGCATTCATTTTGAGTTTATTTGCGCCTTTGTTGATTTTCGTGTGGCGGTAAAATATATTATCGTGTTGAAAAATTGAAGAAACAGTTTAGAAACCATATGATAATTGGAAATCGACATACTACGACTACTAACAGAAACCAGAGCGGAAACAATCGTGCGAGAACTTCAGTATGTTAGCTTTGTCCTCATTCCGCGTCGCCGCAAGGGCAAAATGTTACCTATGGTGACTATGGCTACAATTTGTTTGATGTCGAGCCTCTCCAAACCGTGATAACAAGTAACTCTCTCTGCACAAAATGCGGAAGAACCGTGGTACACGTAGAGAACACAGTGGAGGTTGTTCTTCGGAAGGAAAGGCCTCAGAACTGCCACCTTGTAAAAGCGTTCTCACTTTGAAAAAAGTCTGCATGGCCTGAATAAACTTAATCACGGTCGTTTGGCATGTCACCGAGGCGCAACGCTGCGATATGGTAGGATGAGATCAACCACCATCGTCAGTATTCGGCCAATAGAGAGGCAGAAAATATGACAAAACGTGTCACGGAACAAAGACAACAAGAAAAGATGCCTAAAGAGATGATTCGTGTGATTATTATATGGCAAGTTACTGTTAAGTAAATTCTTTAATACATCTTCTCTTTTTGAACAACACATGAAATGAACTTGCTTTTCTTGAACTCTCGATACGTCGAATCACTTTTTTTGTTACATTTGACCCATTATTAAGGCAACTTGCAAAAAAAAAACTAAACAGAAGGTTAATTCTTCACCAGAATAAACCAAACATAAATGCCAAGATAGTGCACTAGAATGAGGTACCTAGGCGTAATATTTTTCCATCTTTAGGCAGTTTTATTTTCACAAAATGAGAACACTTGCCTTATTTTAAAAAAAATGCGACGAATGTCACTTCTTGAAATGTGGTTGTAATTCTATTTCCATTGGAAGAGACGCCGACGAATAAAATAAGAGAAGCTCGAAAAAAATATAAATATCGAAGATTTAGAGGAAATGGGTCGCAAAGAAGCCTTACAATTTATGGGAGGTATTGAAGTCAGACTCTGCCCAGGCGGCGCTGCGAAAAATGCCGCCACCAGCGTTCTCATCGCCGCCCTCGCCATAACTGGGTAGTGCAAAGAGAGCCACTCGCAAGCGAATGTGCTTAAGCCACTATAGATCCCCCTTTTTTCTTTGGTGCGGAGGTGCGGTTTCATGAAAATTAAGGACCTGGAAAGCTTCTTCTTTCAAACCACTCATGCTTCAGAACAGTAGCAAGTTCATCACAAGGAAGTGCACGTACAATTGCAAAAGATGTTTCAGTGAGTTCGGCGTGCTGCAACTGGCAAGTACAAGCGAGCATCGCATGACATCGAGTTCATGGCAAGCACTCCGTAACACCTAAATGCGTTAAATTTGGGCATATAGGTACATAATTTAAAAGCACAGGGGTACATGCCCAGAGCCACGAAGGAAAGAAGTGTAAGTTTAAGGGCTCGTTTGCTTTGTTAAACACAATATTAATGAGAACTAACAGACAATGACGCCAATGAAAGTATAGGGGATGTTATTAGAAGTAATTGTAATGTAAATGTGAAGAAAGAAAAGTGGACGAAAAGATAACTTGCCACCGGCAGGGACCGAACCTGCGACCATCGAATAACGCGTCCGATGCTCTACCACTGAGCTACGGTGGCGGTCATCCCTCCGTCCACTTTATAGGGTATATATGTGCATTTATCACGTGCTACGTGACGCCAAAAAAAAAAACAAAAAACAAGGCAAAAAGAGTGTTCCACACTCGCTGCAATAGCAAGAGGCGGCGCTGACTGACGCTTCCTCGTTTAAATGCACATATATACCCTATAAAGTGGACGGAGGGATGACCGCCACCGTAGCTCAGTGGTAGAGCATCGGACGCGTTATTCGAAGGTCGCAGGTTCGGTCCCTGCCGGTGGCAAGTTATCTTTTCGTCCACTTTTCTTTCTTCACATTTACATTACAATTACTTCTAATAACATCACCTATACTTTCCTTGGCATCATTATCTGTTAGTTCTCATTAATATTATGCCCGAGCAATGTATCTTACGATTTGCTTCGTAACGCGCCGCGTTATGCGCAGCTTCACATTTGAGCACGGGACTAACCCGGAGCGACGACGCCCGCGATTACACAAATGGGACCCGGAAATGAGGCTCCGCGTGCCTCCTAAATTAAAGCGACACATCACAAGTACGATCCACCGCATTCCTCTTGGTGTGGCCTACACAAGACAATTGATGGTAGCGCAGGCTAAAGACACGGACAAAAGAAGGCACATTCGAGACACCACAGCGCTAACTTTCAACAACTGTTTTATTATTCGCTCATCCCGCTAGTATATGTACTCCCTCAACGTCATACGTCACGTGTGCATAGCTCTCACAAGCCATAAATTGTAACCTACACGCATACATCACAATCATGACAACACTGTATCAAACGCATTTTTCATATAGTGCTCATCCAAAAAAAAATTGTTTATCGCGAATACATATAATCTAGTTCCTTATTTGACAACACCACTGACGGACTGCTAACACAAGCTTCACCAAATGCTGAAATACTGCCGGCCTCCATTATCAAAGGCGTCATCTCGCACCTACTTCTACTCATGATGACTGTTTCTTGAAATCTAGGTCTGCACTCACATCTGTGGCAATGAAGGGAAAGAAAACCGTCAGGAGCAAAGCTACTTACTTTGTTATTATACTCGCGCAACCTATCGTTTATGCATCTACCGGTCTGTCCGACTTAGGACTTTCCACAAGTGGAATCCGGTAGGCGACCCACGTGCTGCATTCAACAAATTTGTTTCTATGCTTCTTTTCGCATACCGTCTCTGTTATCTTGTCTGGTCTTGTGCTGATGCAAAAGTGATGCAAAACTATCGATGGTACTATCGATACTATCGATAGTTGAGGCACTATCGAACTATCGATGATAGAAGAAACTATCGATATAGCTATCCATAGTAAGTTTGATAGTACTATCGATGGTGTAAAATCAACCGCACGAACTCATTGCAACATAAACTTTATTCTCCGAGTGTGTGGTAGTATGTGATGGAGCAGGAGAAGCAGGCAGAAGGGCAAGTTGACGCGCTTGCGTTTTTTCTGCACAATGATTGGCTGGCACGTGATTATTAAGCTGAACTGCTCAGATTTACCAAAAGGAAGCCGCTATATGTGGCGGAACTGCGCGGCTTCAAATTTGTATTGAAATTTGTGATTTCAAAATAAAAATATCAAAAGCTACGTTTTTAATTGTAAGGTGTAACTGATTATATTTAACATGAATTTACTTATGGACATATTCGGGCATTTTGATTGCGGCAATAATTTATTTCTTTCGCCTGAAAATTTATCATCAATTTAGTGAACTCAGTGCTGCTGATAGTAGACTTTGACGAACTGTTGCCGCCCAACAACAGCATAATTATTCCAACGCTATTGGTTTACTATCGGCAGCAATACTCTTGCCGGTACTATATATTGCACTGTCGATGATATGGCTTTTTTCTCCATAGTAGTACTATCCATTGTTTCTTTACACTGTCGATAGTTTAAAAGAAACTATCGATACCATCGATAGTCAATTTACCAATAGTTCTGCATCACTACTGTATATACTCACCTCTCTAACTCGCCACCGTCATGCATTACTCTTTCTCTTCCCCTAACTCCTTCCCCGGTGCAGAGAAGCAGGCTAGAGCATACTATCGCTCCGGCCGACCTCCCTTGCCTTTCTGTAAATAAACCTGTCTCTCTCCCTCTTTCTCTCTCTAGATGTATTCTTTTATAACGACTCGCCTAACGTGGCAGAGGGATCGACGAACTTGCACGCCGCTTACGCATCCTAGTCGGCATGCCGAAGTTTATTCATTTAAAACCATACTGTTCTCTTAATTAAAAATGCATTGTTTCTGCAAATTCAAACTGTGTGTGCAGTATGGATAGGGTGTTTCACTTAGAATTCTCGTCTTATAAAAATAAATTTTCTAGCACTTCTATGAAACGTAAGATTTTGTTACAGAAATCTGTGGTTTGGAGTTGACCCTTGCACGAACGTTGATGCCAGTGGGTGCGAGGTAAGTGCATGCAAAATTGGCAACGGAGTAATGTTGCATCTATTTTCATCAAGAAATCGGGACGCAAAACATGCTGGGAGCCACAGACAACATTAGACAGGATCTTTTTGCCATCAAAAGTACCGCAAAAGCCAATTAGACGAGTAGGTTCATCTTTATCTTCGGTAAGAGTCCATGAGGCGCGAGTGCATTGTGCGCATAAAATATGCTTTCGATGTCGCCTTTCGCGCGTGTTGTGCTGGTTCGTCGGGCGCTGCTGCCCAAGATACGAGCTGTTTCCCAATTGTGAAGGCAGTTAGTCGTGCCGAACTACAAGCTTTTCTAGCCTATCGTGAATAGCGAGATTACCAGCGAGAAGTATAAAATGTTACTCACAGGTTCCACTAAATGTTTTTCAACTATTTGAAATGTTGCACTGTGTCATCGTGCGCGTGCGCGGTTTGACGATGAAGCTATACCAACTTCGGGGTTGTGCTGAAATGTCATATCAGAAGCTATAGTAGCGGTCAATTTAGAGCTAGCTAAAAACGCGCTTATATTCCGCCTCTTAGAGTTGTTCCGATTGATTTGCATGAAGCTTACTCTACGAGCGCGACCGCGAATGGGCACGACGTCCCTCCAATGCCACAACGCACAAAGACGGTATACAGCCGGATTTGTCGACTCATCGACACGGCGTAGGAAATGCAAAGGAGGCACGCTGTCAAAAAACGTGGCTTATTGACCCAAGATGCAGCAGAGTGTGATAATCACGGGATTGCGGGCCGTAGAGGGTAACTCCGCAAGATGAATTGAGTTTGCTTGCCTGCGGTGCTATGGGCTACCACTCAAGGGGACCACCAAACGCGCGAATGAGAAGTCCCCTGCAAAACCAGCGTGTGAGTTTCTCGTTGCCGGCGTACGACCATACCCGCGGCGACAGCGATGCTAACATAAGTCAACGTTTCATCCTTAGATTGGCCCCAGAAGATTCCCTAGATTAGAAGAAAAATCCTCTGGATTTGTTTTTAATGTTATCATTTAGGCTAGAGCAAGGCGGCACTGTAGGAATGCAGTCTAACCTATTTATCAACATTTAACCAATTATTGGCAACCTGCTGCTCATACCAGCGGATATTAATCCCCAAGTTGCCGGGCGTAAACAGCCTTGCGCATCTGCCCGGTCAACAGAGATTTCTTTCATGAAGCGACCAGTTTAATCTGCAAGAAACGAGCCCTTCTCTACAACCGCTCTGGGACGGCGCAAGCGACTGCCTGCATGGCCCACGGGGACCTGAAGATGGCGCTGGGTCGCGACGCAGAATGAAAAGTTCGGGCGATACCTAATCTGAGATATAGGTAACGGCGACACCGTCCGCATGCAGTATAACCCATGTATGTGCTGGTTACCGATGACCTATTTACTGCTGCTGGTACCAGCATCATATGAAGCCGCCAATCTGCCAGGCGTGAACAGCGTTGGGCATAGGCCCAATTCACGGCGATTAAGCGCAACAAAGGCCCAGTTTATTATTGCAATAGCAATTATAAGGACACTCTCTACGGGCTTTTGCCGTCGCCGTCATGTCCCGCATAAAGTTCAAATTGATAAAATCCCCCAGCGCATCGTACTTTCTACCCGCGGGTAATAGCGCGCGAGCGGGGGCGACGAGCGTGGCTTGCGCAGTGATCAAACGAGCCAGCCCATCTCCGAGCGCATCACATAACACCACCGCACTCGGGAGGCCTGCCATCGAAGAAGAGAGGAAAGCGCCTGTCTTCAACGAGCATGGACAGGAGCGAAAAGGGGGGGGGGGGGGGTCGCTCGAGCAGCAACGTTAAACATTGATTCTATGGGCGCGGTCGCGATCGCTGCTCGCGCATCTGCAATCTCGGCAACCATCAGCGGGGTGCTCGTACGCCCTTCTACGTACTACGCTCTCAACATGAACAGACTGTGCGGAAAGAGCATCTCTCCCTGGAGCGGCCGTATTCTCTTCCACCAGCGTTTCATAGAGTTACGTGAGTTCGGATCCAAAAGTCTTAGCTGCCAGCCTCACTTCGTATAGTATTACCATTCGTTGCTCTCCTGTTCATTGCTTCACCCTAGTGGTGAAACTGACTCTTCTACAATAAACGAGCCTGAGTGGCAAGTACCTTGGAACGGCTTTATCGACACGCTGAAGATGGCGCTGGGACCCAATGTAGAATGCATCAAGTCCGGACAAAACCAAAAGGGAGCCATAGGGCACGGCGACACTGTAGGTATGCAGTGTAACACGTTTATCTTCTGGTTACAGTTAGGTAAACGTTACGGCAAATGATTTCGATGGGACAATATTTGCTTACTCGTATGGTCTCGGCTCCTGCGCCCATTGTTTTACGACGTATCAGTCTCTTTGATGAAAATTTGTTTTGTAGCTACCGATATCAAAACAAATCCTAGTCTGATTTTCCCACTTCTGAAAGCAACCTCAGCAAAACAGCTGATGATATGAAACAAAAAAGATTGGCTTCAATCCATAGGAAGAAAAACTGATAACTTCAAGTTCCAGAGAATATCTCGTCATACGTAGAGCATATTGCTCCCTGGTGTTTTGAGTCCAGCAAGCCGAGGCGATCCGAAAAGTGCGACGAAGACAAAGGACGAGGAGCAATAGCTCTTCGATCGTGGTTCACATTCAGACGGCCTTTACGAATTTTGAGTGCTCTCTTTTGGCCTCTGTACCGCTCCAGCCGCACTCCGACGAATGATGGATACCGTTTTCGCTGACCTCAAAAGCCAAAGTTACCCCGTCTACCTCGAAGATGTCATTGTCTTTTCGAAAACATTTGACGAGCACCTTCGTGGCCTTCGGAGTGTTCTGGAAGTCCATTATATTGGCTGACCTCACCCTCAAGCCTGAGAAATGACATTTCGGCTACGAAGACTAAAGTCCCTCGGTCTCGTCGTAAGTGCTGCTGGTGTTCGGTCTGATCCTGAGGCAAGGTTTGGGTTTGGGCTAGTTGGTGAGCCATTAATAATACACAGCGCAAGACGGAACAAAGGACGAGAAAAGGAACCACAAAGACAAGCGCTGACTTCACGTGGCGCTCACGTGATGCGTTTTCGAGACTTATATTGCTTGTATGTTTTCATTAAACCTCAGTTGGAAGTCAGCGCTTGTCTTTGTGGTTTCCTTTTCTCGTCCTTTGTTCGTCTTGCGCTGTGTATTATTAACTGATCCTGAGAATACTGCCACCGTGTCTGCAAGAAAAGCCTTCTATGATTTCTGGGTCTGCGTGCATATTATCACCGCTTCAGTGAAAGTTTCTCTAAATTTCTCTAAAATTGCGGAGCCACTCATCAGACTTGCGCGTGAGGACACACCATTTATGTGGGCTGAAGAACAATAGACTGCCTTTGCGGAACTGCACCAGTCATTGTCTCTTCCTCGCGCACACGCTGACACACGGGTACACAGTGAAGCTAGCTACACCCGTGTCGTAGCTATCTTGGTGCAAACTCAAGATGCGTTCGAACTAGTTATTGTCTACGCGAAGGAGAGACGTTCGTACGAGGTGACAGAGATTTATTTACATCAGAGATATAATGAAGGCGAGCAATTTCTACAAAAGTGTTCGGCTTTTATAGCCCCGCGTCTGCCAACACTGAGGCACTCAATTCTGTGTGAGCAGCTCCTGCCATACCGTGTCATTTCGCCACAACGCCCTGCTCCCAGAAAGGAGGTGACGGGTCACACAATACACTCGTTAAAGGGGGGCAAGGACGAGAAGTCCAACTGGCGAACTGCAGTGCACCACACAATGGTGTTCGTGCACTACGCTCCGACGACTCGAATAATGGAATGTGAGCAAGGAGGAAGATCCCGAAGCAGAGCCAGGCTGGTGGACGATCGATGTGGCTGCTGCTGTCAAAAACGCCTGCAACCGCTAATGGCTCAGTTCAGAAGCAGAGACATGCAATGCCTCTATGATAAGGTGTCCAGCGGCTGTGTCCCACGCCGACAACATCGCACATGAAAGGGCTGTTGGGCTGTTGGTGGCACCCCCGCTGGACTTCTTGAAGTTTGACGCATTACATAACCCATTAGAAAGGCCTCGACATAATTCTTTATCGTCGTCAACCACAGCTTCTCCAATGTGCGCACACAAGTGTGTAGCGTCCTCAGCCACCGAATCAATTAATGAAGTAGTGCATACTTTGCAAGCGTACTTGTATTAGTAGGCCCAAGAGAATTTGCAATGTGTTCTAGAAATGGCGCTCTTCCAGGTGCTTTCGCTGTGACTGTCCTGCGCTTTCCGCGCAGGCCTGGCACTTTTTGGCTGACAGCTACATCCCCAGATGCGTCTGCCATGATGCATTCCACGGCCAGTCATAAAACTTCGCAAATATTAGAGAAGGCCGCCTTTTAGAAATCTTAAGGCTGCAATGAATTGTTCGCTAGAAGGACTTCAATTCTGCATTTTGAAATAACTGCATGCTCCACTAATTAAAAAAATTATTCTTGTTCCAAGTGATGACTTTACTCATCTTAAGGTATCTGCGGCTACAGAATATTTAACTGTGGAGGGATCAAACGACTATTGCGTTTCACTGACTTTTTTTAGAATTGTGGACACATTTCTTCACACTTATATATATATATATATATATATATATATATATATATATATATATATATATATATATAAGTGTGAAGAAATGTGTCCACAAATATATATATATATATATATATATATATATATATATATATATATATATATATATCTTTTGGTTTGTTTGACTAAGACAGGTTCCAAAGCTGGAACGTTAAGACATTCAATATTAGTTGTGAGTGTTATGTTTATATTTTGTGTGTGTGTGTGAGACAGAGAGAGAGCGCCAATCAGTTTACGCTATACAGGTCAGCGCCTTTTGCAATAAAGTATCTTAATTTTTGCAGAGCGATAGAAGAGCACTGACAACAAAGTTGATGGAACTTCACAACTCTTCAATCAAGTGAGTTGTTCTAGAATTACACAATCGTAATGTATGTGGAACTGTTCGGCTACAGCAAGAGAGAAACGGCTAGATGCACTCACAGAATTACTTTGCTACTGTTCTGCAGTTGTGTTAATGTTGACTGGCATCACTGTGGTATATCAATTAATATTTAGTAGACATTAGGACGATATAATACGCGTAACTGCGCTTACAGAGTTCGTCAACTTATAAATAACTGCACGTGAAGAGAAAAACGATTGGAATGCTTCGGACCGTACACGTCATATAAACAACCCAAACTAAGAAGCAAAAGTGCACGCAGAATCTTCTTCGCGTGTTGTCTTTGCAAGGTGTAAGCGAAAATTTTAATTTTAACGTAAATACGGGTAAATAATTAAAGATACCAACGTGTGCAGTCTTCTGTAGGTCCTTGAGGCCAATCTAATACATTTGCCAGGCGTTGATGTATTGCTCATGAAAGGAACGTCTTTCCACCTAGCACATATGTTTCCCCTTTCCGAACCGTTCCGAAGGCGGTCTGCATACACAGTGGGCGCGTTCCCGACGACCAGTCAGTGTCAACAGTAAAAGTATGCAGGTTTTTGTTTATCTACGTGCATAAGGTAATGCGCGCCCCTTGCCTTTCCACTGACGCATCAAAGAAATGGAGTGTCCCGTCTTTCTCTTTTTGCATCATGTGTCGCATTGTATATGAAGTTGATTGTTGAAAGAAAACTGTCTAGTTTGCGCAGTGTACAGGCTCGTCGGTTTCGCGACGCGACCTCAGTAATCAACCAAGTTGAGACAAGATAGAAGAGCGAAGCGTGTGCGAACAGCTCAGCACAGTCAGCGTAAACCAGAGGTGCGACATTGGAGGCCGTTGTAAGTTTCTTATAAATGCAGCATAATTAATGAATTTGAGTCGGCGCTTTCATTAATAAGCAACTATATAAAGCAAGCAATAACACCCACTCCTCTGATTTAAGACATACGGAATTGGCCGATTGAGGTATCTCAATCTATGTATTTACTCCCGAATTCAAGTTGGCTCGTCCCAACTTCTTTTTTTTTTTCGGAACCATATGTATTAATTTTTAGCGGAATGGTGCCTCGCTTTTTGCGTCATAGACACAATTTTGCCGCCAAACATCCTAGATAGCATATATGAGAATTTTGCGCTATAGAACTTCACATTGCGGTCTCTAGACCATGTGTTTGCCCCGGTTTGCAGCTACTTGGTGAAATAACGTCTCTCTTTTACACTGCGAATTCCTGTAACCCATTGACGTGCTTGCGCACCACCGTTGTTTGGAGAACTGGCCTAGCAAATATTATCAGACTTTTCTTCAACTTTGCGCTCGTCGAAGCTATATGTTTCAACTGGTAGACTGCTTCTCTTGCTAAGACTATTCGCGAGGCCCAGACTTTTAGGCAGTGATCAATTGACGCTTGGGTTCTATAAATTTTGGCATGTTCACTGGAACGGAAGGAAGTGGTGGGAATAAGGTTAAAAATGCGGGGAGTTTGCACTGAGTCGCGCAAAGGTCGGCACAGCCAAGCATGCACCCGTCGCCGCTCACTGGGTAACCAATTTCTCTGTTTCTCCATATTTCTTTGTAAAGGTAAGCGGCCTTTTTTCTGTTTCACGATAGTTTTCTCGTTGTTTCGCCCTTTTTCTTTTTTTTCTTCTCTTTCCTTTCTCGGTCTTTTTTGTTTTTGTTTTTTTCTATTTTCCTTTCACTCTCGCTTTCTTTATTTCTTTCGTATTTATATTTAACTGACTCTGTTTTTCGCTTGCTTCCTCATGCTTTGTATCGTTTTTTTCTTCTGCTCTATTACTTCATTTGTGTTTGATATTTCGTCTTTCTTTTTTTTCATTTTTTCCTGTTTTCTTTCAAGCTTCTCATTCTTTAAAGAGTATGCTCTACTCTCTCCGCTCCAACTTTTCCCTCTCCTCGTCACATTCTCAGCTGTCCTCCTGTTTCACTTTCTCCTTTTTTAATCATTTGCTTTACGATACTATGCAAGGCTATGCTATGTTCTGCCAGTGTGCCTGCGGTAAGACTTTGCAATTAATTCGAACGCAGTTCGTTATCTAGTGCCAACATCTCTTGATGAAGTGCCGTACGATATATATTACCTTACTGGTACACACAGTTTGTGGAAGATGCGTATGCAGGACCGCAACGCAGAGCCCATCACATGTTGATGCACACATTTCACCGGAATGGCTATTCACTTAAAGGATGTGTACGATAATCTTGACTTTAGGAGGGACTGGTACCCCATCTTGGTGAGGTGCTCAGCCTCGCCGCTTTTCTTGTGCAGCACATTATGAAGAACTGTCCCTGGAATATAGAACTTTAATTTTGCATTCGAGTTTCTTTCCCGGCATTGTTTGTACGCTTATTCTCGCTATACAAATGCAACAGTGTAACTCTGTGTGGTACTGTGCGTACTATTAAATGCGAAGCATTTCTTAGGGAACTTCGGCGACTTTGAGCGTATCTATCTATCTATCTATCTATCTATCTATCTATCTATCTATCTATCTATCTATCTATCTATCTATCTATCTATCTATCTATCTATCTATCTATCTATCTAGCCGCCTACAACTTTGTGCTCTCCTGGCCGTATAGTTAATGGGATTTACACCAAAATAGGTATGGCATAACACGACTGTATGACAAACATCAATGACTGGTCATATCATGAAAATCATGACTAACTTGTCATGAAAAGTATGGTTTACAGGCCATGGACCATAGTGCTCCTGAGGCCGTTTTCTTAACTCGATAAATCCAAAAATTGGTACGATGAGACATTTCTGCATGACCAACATAAACGACAGCTGGTAATATGAAAATCATGACCAGCATGCCGTGTAAAACATGATTTACATGCCACGCTCATGGCGCGCTGACGACCGTTTCACTAGATTGATATACACCAAATTTGGTATTGAGTGACGTGACTGTATGACGAGCATAAATGACAAGTGGTAATATGGAAATCATGACAAGTCATGTGCAACATGACTTCCATGCCACGCTCATGGTACTCCCATCGCCGTTTCGCTAGCTTGTTATACACCAAAGTTTTAAGGCGAAAGCCTTTAATGTCTCATGCTCACGTCCGTCCGTCCCTCCAGCCGTGCCCTGGCACAGTGCCAGGTGAGCTCCGGGGCGCGCAAACGGTACGCCGGTCGCGTTGGACTCTACAGCGCTCGCGCTTTGCTTGCGTAGCGTCGCTGTGCCCAGCGTCTCTAACATGCAAGAAGGGAGACGCGCGCATCACGTTCCATTCTGACCGACCCCGTCTCAGTGGGCACAGGCGTTCGAGGAACACAGTTTGGAATCGACAAAGTGTCCGTCAATTTAAACGCTGGAACGCTGATGCCGTCTGCACGATGCGCAAAGCGCGAGAATACGAACGCGTGCGAAACGTAGGCAGATTGGTCTCGCGTCTCGCTGCAATTCGAGGTAAACAATTAAGCAAACATAAGTGGCAGGTGGTAAGATGAAAATCTTGGCATGCATGTCATCTACAATGCCATTTAGATGCCACGCTCATGGTGAGCTTGCGTCCACTTTGCTAGCTTGATATACACCAAAACTTGTATGAGGTTTGGACACGTAAGCGCCGTGTGTCGGAGCACGATCATTTGTTCGCGCTGCGCCGAATCACACGCTGTGGACACCTGCGCTTCCACGGTACTCAAGTGCTGCAATGCCTCGGGTCCCACGACGCTTCGTCAAATGATTGCCCTCAGATACCGAAGGAAAAGGAGATCCTTAAGCAGATGGTGCAAGACCGTTCGTCTCGTCGGGAAGCTGTTGCTATCATTAGAATGCGGCGCTCCCGACGCCGTAGCGGTTCAAGGGACTCTGTGAAGCGTAGTTCACAGGTGACACCTCCTCCTCTGCTTGCTAGATCAGATGCGTCCGAGTCGATGTCCGCGGACAAGACCACACAAGAGCACATGGACATTGAAGTATGACCGGCATTACCAAATCTGCATGCAGAGCCACAGCTAGAATCACAGCCACAGCCAAAGCCACAGCACAATCCACAGCGACTAGAACGGTCTCAGCAGACATTGACCGAGTCAACGACAGCGCTGGTTCCCCACGACTTGCCTGAAAATGACCAGGACATTCCTACGATGCTTCGCTCCCTTCTGGACACCATATTTACGCTTTTGAATAAGCTAAATACTCCGACAGCCCGAACTGCCCTGACACTGCTGGAACGTTCTTCATCCAGTGTTTTCAGCGCTTCAATAATCACCACGGTTCACCCACGGCCCTCTCTCAAAGGCCGCGATTTCGCAGTCACATGTAAGAACGCTGAAGTCATGTAGGTGAGAGAAGCTCCGGCCTCAGTGACTGACTGTTCTCCTTTGTGCGTGCAGTGCTCTCCTTCTCTCTTTCTCTTTTTAATCCCCATTCCCTTATCCCCGGAGCAGGGTAGCAAACCGGACGCTCGTCTGGTTAACCTCCCTGCCTTTCCTCTTCTTCATTTCTCTCTCTCTTGTATTGCGGGATGTGAAGATATAGCGAACATAAGTGGCAGGTGGTAAGATGAAAATCTTGGCATGCATGCCATCTAGAATGTCATTTACATGCCACGCTCATGGTGCGCTTGCGTCCAGTTCGCTAGCTTGATATACACCAAAATTTGTATTGCGTGACGTGACTGTATGACGAAGACAAATGACAGGTCCTAACATGTAAATAATGACATGCATATTATGTACAGCATGATTTGCTCCTTGCTGGCTGCTTCGCATTACATCGATTCCCACAGTGCGTGGGATCTGCCGGTGTTTTTTTTTTTGTTTTTTTTTTTCGCATTCCATCAAATGCCGTGATCAAGGAAAAAAATAGTAGCTGAATGGACGAGTGGTTAACCCTGTATTGCATGAATTATGAGAAAATCATTCTAAAAATTATCTGATCATTTTTTATCAGTAACTACAGGAAGAAGAAGATGTACACAAAAATTTTCAGATTTATTGTGACTCTATTAATGAAGATAAAGATTTGTGCCAAATATGGCACACTATGCAAATGGGTGAGCAAAACTGCTGCCATGGCTGAAAAACAAAATCTGACTGATTGCGGTCTTTTTAGCGTGATTTGTGGTATAAAAGCAAAGCAATTGCTTCCTGTGTTCAGGCATAATTGAACATTTTGGTTAGTGAATCTGACTGCCGACATCTACGTGCAAGATGGCCGTTTACACGTTTGCCTGTTCGCATGGTGCCGCCTTGCTATACTTTCCTGCCCGAATTACCAACCACCTGACTTGTGGTTGTGAGTGTCAGCTTGCCGACAAATCGTAAAAGCTAAATATCGCCGTGCACTGGTTAGTCCTCACATAATCTTTTCATGCACCCATGCCAAGAATGTAACAAAAATCACAGCATATCCACGGGGTGAATGATGAAGAGTTTGGGGCGAAGCTCGCTAAGCAATCATGGTTACACCGTGAAATCTTCAGTGGTTTCGCCCAGCAGTAATCAAAGCGATTACTGCTGGGCGGCCTCCTTGGCGCGCACCATCTCGGGATCGCGTCGCGCCGCGACGCGGGTTCGCGTCGCGACGGCCTCTCGAGCTCGCACCTCGGGATCCTGCCGACGAGCACGAGCCGCAGCGGCGAGGCCTTCCGCACCCGGCGCTCCTCGTCGTCCATGGTCCGCCAAGCAGCACGATCTTGCAAGCACACTCGTACGGCGACGATGCCGGGGAATGAGATATAGCGGGCGCTCGCCGCCCGGCGCAACCCGCGGGCAGCAGCCAGTCGGAGAGCAGCTGCACCGCCAACGCCATCTAGCGTACCTTCACCCAACCGCCATATTGTACGCATGTCTATGGGACAGCGCCCTCTCGGAAACGAGACGAGAAATGGAATGCGTACAGCGCCATCTAGTATATCGTCACCCAACTGCAGTTTGCATGCATCTCTATGGGACAGTGCCATCTATGGGAGACGCGACGGCGGGGGTACGCCGGATTGAGGGACGCCGATCGACGACCGACCAGGTGATGCTACAAGGAATTTCGCCCCTAAAATTGCCAGGTACTGTTGCTGGCACTCGGGAGACTTTCGTGAAGCATCTCAAAACCTACCACCACAATTGAAATCTGCCAAAACAGAGCTGTGCTGCATGATCTCAGAGGCTTTCTTTTTTGTTCGTATTTGCATTGTGCAACAAAACATAGATGGCATCATATTGCACATTTCATCACTCACATGCATAATGTGCCAAATATGGCACATACCGATTTCCGACTTTATACCGTAGTGGGAAACGGAATTAAGAAGAACCTTAATGAGCATGAATTTTTAAAGCCTCGAGATATGCCAAAATAATTTTTTCTTGCTTCTGCAACGAGAAAAGGGTTGCAAGAAAAATATAGCAGTCACTGTTGTTCAGAGCTTCTACGTGTACTCTGAAAATATTTCATGTCTAGATTTGATACTGCTCTTGGGATGGCAGCGCTTTTTTAATATTTAGTGCAAGTAACTATAAGGATTACTCTAACTGTGTCACATTCTCCACTGTTTCTCTTGCACCCGGTATAAAAAATGTTAATCGGTATGTGCCAAATATGGGACGCCATGCAATAGAGGGTTAAGACGCTCGCCTTTGGATCGTGGGTACGCGGGCTCGAATCACCCCGTCTGACGATGAATATTTTTTTCGCCAACATTTTATCTTTGTTTACGTCTCTCTGTTTCTTTATCTCTGTCTTTGCTCGCCCTCCTCCGGACCCTCCAATATCTCCTTCTCTTTGCGCTTCGGTCTTGCTGTACGCCGGACAAATCGGCACACGTGCTCTGGGAGCGAAGCAGAAGATGAAAAGAAAGAAGAAGAGTACGAAGAGAACGTGCACCGGTTCATGATGATGATAATTATGGGTCACGGCATTTTACGCCGAGCTAGAACAGCTTCGCTGTTAAAAGAATAAACTCCGTACGACATATGTGCGTATTTGTCTTAGTGTCAACCAGTAAATGTGCTTGGTTAAAAAACAAAAGCAGCGGGAAATTACTGGCTGAAGGAGACCGACAAACATAGAGCGTGGCGTAACTTAAGTAATTATGATAATACCACTTCGAATAACTTACACTAAACTAAGGAGTCTTGCTGAAGGCACGGACTAGTCGCCATAGGCGCGAATTTCCCTAAAGTTTTTTTCAGAAATTATTCTCGAAATGTTTTGATAACGCCCACGCAACAATGGTTACTTCTGTAATAGTGCGGCCCCGCGATCACTTAATTGAGGCTTCATTTTGGTATGCCCTATTTATTTATACGGGCATACCAAAGAGCGTTTGTCAGTAGTTCGCCGTGAGGGACTGCCTGCCTTTCACTCAAGCCGGTGCCTTCCTTTTCACGCAAGACGCTTGTTCGGCAATACGCCATCGCAGCGACAGCGCGAAATGTGAGCTCACTGTGCATTTTGACTACACTACACCCAACTAGCCCAGAATTTCCCTTCTTGTTCTTGCTCACTGTGCATATTCTCTAAAAAAATAGCGCTGGTAAAAATTATTTCCTTAGTTTTGTCGAAGATTATTAATTATTTCGAGTGCGAAAACTTCAGTTGCTTTTGAAAACATTCACAGAAATGCACAGGAGGGCGCCGTCGTAGTGTATTCGTAAAGCGCTGACACACAAACCTATAAGGGGCGCACCGGCGTCATTCTCCTCGCACGCAGTTCAGGCGTGCCCGATAAAGCCCGACTCCATAACTCCTCACAGTGAATATTATTACATTAATGTGGATTCCGAGGTAGCGTGGTATAGCATGAAAACAACAGGTTGGCACAAAAGATACACGCTGCAGGCGAGGTTATATAAACCAACTTTGCTCCGTACGATATCAATACCTAGCTATCTCTCTCCTTGCGAACCTCAATGACGCTACTGCGCGATGACCCTGACCTTCTCCAAAAGCGCTCCTACAAGATCGACGCCGGTCGGCGCTTTCGACATACACTACGTCTACGCAAAGACTACGGAAAATCACAGATTACGGATAGGTTTTGCGCACAATAGCTGTCCTGTTCAAAGACCGAACAAAAAGAAACCATGCCCTTTTCGGATGTCACACCTTTCAGACTATAGCTCACATTGTCTGCGTGTGTTCTCAAGATCCGTTTTTACGAGGGATGCTTAAGTAATCGGTGGGTTGTCTGGATTGTTCGTTATTTTCAGAGGGGAACCTTCTTGGTAGGTGGAAGGATGTTCACCATGACCACAGTTGCTACTAATTTATATTGAACATCCGTTCCATACACGTGGCGCAAGGGTCACATGGGGCCCGCGGCTGCACACGGAATGAAGTATTTTTTCCTAAATAGTACACGCATTTGTTTTCTCGCCTGTTATAATTAATAGCGCTTTCTTCGGGTAAGACAGAGAGAAGCGTGACTACTTTTCAGCATTCTTTTTTGTGAGGCACCCTATGCGATCACTATGAGTTGAAGCGTCACCATGGAACGTAAACACTATGTTTCAAAATCAGCTTGCAGATTTTATTAAGTGTCGAAATCAATATCCATAGGTCTCTTTTTTTTTTTGATACCTCAAGCCATATTCTCCTGAGAAATGACCCATATATGGGATATTCGAAAAAAGGTTCATTGAAATGACAAATTTAGGTGAGAATTTTCGAACCCTCTCGGCACCGGCCCCGCTTCTACTTGTCCCGATCCTTGTGGGAGTCAAATTTCGTGACTTCGGCGCGCTAGCTGAGGAGAGTTGGATACGCCTACACTCGAGTATTTTAATTTTGGACAGGCGTAGATACTTTATCCAGAGCATGAGTTATAACGTAAAGATTACTGCAGGTAGTGCACGCCCGACTTAGCGTATAAACTAACTCATGATGCTCTACCGTAGCCACCTGTCATTGTATTGTAACCGGGAGAACATATCTACACTTAACAAAAATAGGTTCAGCGGCTGACCAGATGGTACCCAGCTTGCGAAGTCCCAAGACGCCGTGTTCTTTTCTGTCCTCTTAGTCTTTCTATTAAGCCTGTTGCAAAATTAGTGGAAGAAACGATCGCCCCTATCTTGTGGATGCTCAAGCTCCTTACGGCGCTCACCTCCGGAAAACTGATGGGAGCAGCTCTTAGGGGTGACAGTGCGATAACGACCCGACGCCAAAATCCTCTATTCACCCTGGCCGCCCGCCGGAACCTCGTAAATGCAGACGCGGACGATGTGCCAGCTAGCAGTCTAATTGACAATGGTGCACATGTCTCTTATGAATGTTGATCTTCGAAACCGCCTGAAGAGAGCCGTTGCTCTCTATCAGTACAAAGTGTATTAAAGATGATGATTGCTCCGTACCAACGGACAGAACGTGCTGATGATCTGCCTTCTCTCGTTCTATTGCTTTGGGACATCTTCAACCTTTGCGACCGCCCTTTCGAACAGACGTCCGTTTTTAAGAATCGGATTAACACAGGTGATGCGAGTCTGATTCATCGACGACCCTACCCCAACTAGCGTACTCTGAGACACATCATCCAGCAGGAAGTCCATAAAATGCTTTCTCAGAATACCATGGAAACTGCCTGCAGTCCATGGCGATCCCTGTTGTACCTGCTAAGAAGAAGGACACCAGTTCCAATTTTGCGTTGGTCATAGGCATTTAAACAAGATCATTAAGAAGGCCGTCTAGTTCTGCGAAGCATTGACGATGCCTTAGAGTGACTTCACGGAGGACAACATTTTTTTTCCATCCACCTCCGCTCCGGGTACTCGCGAATTGCCGTCAATTATGGGTTGTGAGGAGACGACCTTTATCGCCTTGATGGGCTTTACCAGAGTAAAGTGACGTCATCCGGTGTATATTATGCGCCATAATGCTTCCAAGTATAATGGATACTCCTCTGCGAAACTGCAAGTGGTGTATCTGCCTCTGCTACCGGGACAACATCATCGATGTTCTCTAACATAGGTTGCGGAATATTACGCTGCGTGGGCGTAACGGAGAGGCGGGGGGGGGGGGGGGTGCACGGACACTAACAAAACAATAACTGGGCTAGTTGGTTGAAAAATAAACACTTACTTCTGGTGAAAAATAAACACTGATTGATTGATTGATTGATTGATTGATTGATTGATTGATTGATTGATTGAGTGATTGATTGATTGATTGATTGATTGATTGAAAGTTGGTATTCGTTCAATAAGTATTTTTGTTGCGTGTTAGCTCATGTCCGGCTTTGCTTCCTTTTCGTCTTCATCTGTGTGCGCTTATATCTTTCAAATGAGATCCTAACGAAGGCACATGCAAAAAAAAATTAAGTTCGGCGGAGCCCACATACCCTGAGAATCGATGTCATTCGAAACATGCGGAGGGAACGTAACTGTGGTGTAAACTTTTTATTGAGCAAAACGTTACCAAATGATGCCAGAGAAATGTACACATGTTGTACGCACAGACACGTGTTGAACAGTCGCATATGTTTTATATAATCACTTGTTTACAGTTAGGCAATGATGCCAAGAGAAACATTGGTATTACCAACACTAGAAGCTGTAACCCAATATGTAGAGCTTGTACTTACGAGGATGGTAGCCCTGGCTAGCGCTACGTAAGTAACGCTAGCCATGTGACGGTTAACGCTGTCCATGTGAGTTTTTCTTCACGCTCTCGCATTTGAATTACGAATGTGTGTTCTCACAGTTCCTGGGTAGAGAAACTGTCAATCAGCTGTGGCGCATACCCACGTACCGCGGGCGGGGGTATGCGGGTATGTGACGCACGTGTCATGAGGGGAAACAGTTTGACGACGTACGCGATAGTATTTTCATGTCCTGACGGGCCACACATATTCGTCAAACCCTCTTACGCCCACATACTAATTTTTGTCTTCATCAAGTTAAAAAGGCGATCACCAGAGCACCCAGACGTAGGCGGCTAGATTGATAGATAGATACCTAGTTAGAAACACTCAAAATGTCTGTAGTCTGCTAAGAAATCCTTCGCATTTCAAACACAACCAGAACAGCTGGGCGTACCTGTTCTGTTTGTTTCTTTTGTGCCTTCGTTACGACCATGCAGCGCAATATTCCACAACCTATGGTAGACTTGTTCCAATGGAGTGCTTTACTTGTCCGAAACATGTACTTTAACTTGTACCAAAGGAGCCTACCGGGGTGATTTATTGGACCGAACTTTTGCGGCACTTCTTATCAGGCTATCGAAGAGCTTATCTTTCTTCTGTGAGGTGCGACTGCAGCCAAATTTCTATATCTCTATGGCTCCTGCTGTGTTCTGCCTGGTCAAGATAAATTAAGAGCAGTGAAAAATTTTCCTGTGATTCGTAGGCATCTACTCTCCGTGCCGGCGTTCCGCCGCTCTCTTACCCAACTCCTCAAAAAAGGCGTCGCCTCCTGTGGCAATGAGCAAACTGATATGTTCTGCAATCTGGTGTGACGGCTTACTCAGATGAACAGTGCGAAAACGGGACGGAGGGTAAGAAGTAGACTTCTGTTTCAAATGCTTCTGCTGTCTTGCTTTTTACTCTCCGTCCCACTGTCAAGCTATTTTGATTGCAGTCACATCTACTAATTGTCCCTTCAAGATCCCCTTTAGAACTGCTTACTTCTCCCACCCTTCTGGCTCACTTTGATGCATCAGCTATAACAGAAGCCCACGCCACTGTCGAAAATAGTTCTGACAGCCGTGATGCTGGAAAAATAATGAGAACCGCAAAGTGACACAGCGTAGGTTACTGTCAATTACACAGGCGAACCACAGAGATGGAGCCGGGTGTGTAAGGTAGCGGTGGAACGGCCATCCTCTGGTCTTGGTTTTCTCCTCACGCTCGTCGTTTTCTTCGTTTTCTACGCGCGAGGGAACTAAAATCAGAGGAAGGAAATTCGTTTTGCCTATGCCAATCATTTTCCTCTCATGCTGAGCGGAAGTATTCGATTGCTGAACGCGAATGTCTGGCGCGCTCCTTTGGGCAGTAAAAATTTCGCCTCTATTCTTACGGCCAGCCGTTGACAGTGATCACTGATCACCATGCTTTGTGCTGGCTTTCGTACCTGAAAAACCCTTCAGGCGCTTAGGTGGTTGAACTCTGCGCCTCCGATAATTTCACTACTCAATTGTGTCCCATGCTTTGACGATGGCAGCACAACTCAGCCCGGCTGGACATATCCGATCACATTGTGTGCGCCAAATCTATGCAGAACATCTTCGTCGTGAGTACGCCAGCTGAAAAGGACGCCCTATCATACTCTAGAGTCGAAACAATCACTGTCGGGATTGTCATCTATGAGATCAGCTCGTACTTGGCCGCACCGGACAACGCGTGTAAGGGGGGTCGTCGCGTCGATCTAGAGTTTAATCAAGAGCAGCTCAGCAGCATGATTGTTCAACCAAGAAACCCCAGAGCACTAGAGGTCAAGCGCATCAAGACCACTACAACGGCCATCGTTCTCTTCGACGGCTTGAACGTGCCCAACTGCGTCATGTGTGGGCGATGTATGTTACGGTGTGTGCTTTACCATAGACAAACGGATGTGTGCTATACATGCGGAAGGTTAAGCCACCGGGCCGACGTCTGCCCGGCGCCGGAAGACGTGATTTGCAGAAGTTGCTGGCAGGCATCGCCGTCCGAGGATAACGTGTGCACCCCCGAGTGTTTCCTTTGT
The DNA here is from genome assembly GCA_030522465.1 of Rhipicephalus appendiculatus. Lineage (NCBI taxonomy): Eukaryota > Metazoa > Arthropoda > Arachnida > Ixodida > Ixodidae > Rhipicephalus > Rhipicephalus appendiculatus. The sequence continues at coordinate 141,405 of JALIZH010031188.1, read as the reverse complement.
GGAGGGCCTCACCCTACAGCGTACAGGCTATGAAAGCAGCAACTCCAAGTACCATATGTGGTTCGCACAAGCAGACGTGAATGTCAACGCGGCAAGTTCCCTGGGCCGACCTGCACCAACCAGCTGGTGAGCCACAGCAGATCGCCGTCTAGAGGGCAGTCCGGACAACCAGCGCCACGGTCATCATCCAGGGGTGATCGCTCCAGCTCGAGCGGGCGCTCGCGATCCAAGGACCCACCTGCCGTTCGACTACGAACGCCGCTCACCGGGGATACTTGCTGGGCCGACTGTGTCCAGATAAATGCCTCCACCGCCAGAGCATGGCACGGCTAGGCTAGCACAACTTGAACGCGAAAACGCTTTGCTAAGGAGCGCCTTAGAGCGTCTTCAAGCAGAGGTAGCCGAACTAAAATTGGCGACCACGTGGCCGCCTTCGCAGTCGCCTGTAGCTTGAGCGGGAGCGGTTCGGGCGCTGCACAAGAGAGAGAATGAGGCGCGCGCGCTCCGTCATTTTTATGCCGTGGAACTACCGTGGCACCCCCAGTGGAGTATGCAGCAGTCACACCAGCTGTCGTGCGCGCCGCTCCGTAGAGGATTCCTAGAGGGGAGGACGGGGGGGACCGTGGCAGAAGATAGAGAGGGGGGAGGGGACTGCATGCGCTGTGGGGGGTGTGGGACGCGGGAGCCGCTCCGTAGAGTAGAGGATTCCTAGAGGAGAGAGGGGGAGAAGACGCACATGCGCTGTGAGGATGTGGGACACCAGAGCAGCTCCGTAGAGTAGAGGATTCGTAGAGGAAGAGAGGACGCGCATGCGCTGTGGGGATGTAGGACGCGGGCGCCGCTCCGTAGAGTAGATGATTCCTAGAGTAGAGGAAGGGGGGTGAGCATAGGAGAGCACAGGGGAGGGGACGCGCATGCGCTGTGGTGGTGTGGGACGCGGGAAGGAGGGACGGACTAAGCCCCCTCCAAACACATGCAAGCAAGATTAAGGAATGGGGTCAACCTGGGCGACAGGCACCACCTGCCTACTCATTGCTAAGCAGCCTCTCTGTGCTCTCGGTCATGACCCAAGGAATGGGGTCAACCTGGGCGACAGACATCACCTGCCTAGCCATTGCTAAGCAGCCTCTCTGTGCTCTCGGCCATGACTCTGATTACTGTGATAGTGGTTGACGGCCTTCATATTACTACAGTGTTATGGTTCGCATAATGGGTGCTTCCCTACTTCATGAAAGTGGTCGGACGCGGGACGGCGGACGGGGGACGCCGGACGGACAGAGCCCCGAGCATAAGATGTTTCGCATCTAAAACGTCCTTCTCCTTAGATGGAAGGGACTGATGCTGAACCGTAGGCTGCGGAAAAAAATCGCTGAGCTGAATCGCGAGATTGATGAACACTGTCAGGCGCTCTTTAGGCAACAGTGGGACGATGTTTGCAACTCGGTCAATGGTCAGATGCGCACGGGGGGGCAAGTGGAACTTGCTGAAGCACCTGCTCAAAGAACGAGAGGGGTGCAATAGACAAAATCCTTTATACGGATTAGACAAAATCATCTATACGAACTACTCACCGAATCGGCCGGCTGATCTCGTGCGACGCCGACTATCCTCCTTACGAGCGTCCGCATGTGGAGTCCCTAGACAACCCTTTCAGTCCGGCTGACGTGACATAGGCCCTCATGAGAGTCACTGAATGATCAGACCCAGGCCCGGACGGGATCTCAAATTGAATCCTTTGTAATCTGGACGATGCTATGCAAATACTTACGGACCAGATTCACAAAGTATGGGAACAGAGCACCGTCCCGAAATCGTGGAAACTGGCGTCAGTCATCTTTATCCCGAAACGGGGACGTCCACTAGATTTTTGTAATCTAGGACCCATACGTTTACATCCTGTATCGGAAAGGTGGCCAAACACGTCATTAGCAGCTGTATTACTCAACACATTGAAGGCCATGGTCTCTTTCTGTTCAACATGATTGGCTTCCGGCCGGTATTAACGACTCAGGATGTCATAAAGTTGATAAACCACCAGATTATCGACGTTCAAACAAGAGATGTCAGGGTAATCCTAGGACTAGACGTGGAGAAAGCTTTTCACAATCTCTCCCATACGCATAGCCTCACATCTCTAGTTTTGGCTTAGGGCATAGATTCCATGCATTCATCAGCTCTTTCTTCAAAAACAGAGAGGCCATCATTAAGATAGGACAACTCAAATCAGAACCTTTCATTCTTGGCTCCAAAGGTACGCCACAGGGTTCAGTGGTCTCACCGCTTTGTTTCAATATTGCTCTTTGTGGGCTTTTCAAGAGGCTCTCGCAAGTAGAGGGCACAGGCCATATCCTTTTCACCGATGACGTCACCGTCTAGTGCACGGGTGGCAGTGAGGGCAGAGTTGAAGAGGCACTTCAACAGGCTGTAGAATACACCGATGCTTGTCTTAGTGGTACCTAACTCCGACTCTCTCCTACCAAAGTGGACATTTTGCTATACAGACCAAAGAGACGGGGTGTCAAACCTAAGGGCTCGGTACCCCCCTTCGGACATCAATATCAAGCTTCGCACCAGCTCTGGTCATCTAACCCCTAGGGTAGAAGTAATCAGAGTACTTGGCATGCTTATAGAGGCTAATGGCACTAATGGGCAGAGCATAAACAAGCTCACAACTAAAACGTCAAGCATGATTCGGCTTATCAGCTCGGGCTTCAACTCAAGGGGTGGCCTCAGGAAGGATAACTTAGTAAGGCTGTTCCACGCTTTCTTAATGAGCCACAATACTTATGTTAGTGTCATGCACTGCTGGGAAAGTCATGAAAAGGCTAAGCTTGATCTCCTGATCCGCAAGAGCATCAAAAGTGTGCTAGGGGTCCCTTAGAGTGCTTGCACGGAACGCCTCATGCAGCTGGGTACATAAAACACGTGGGAAAAGATAATCGAGGCACACCATACGGTTCAGATAGCCAGGCTCTCCTCCTCGGGTAGGAGGAGGAGAGCCTGCTGGTAGGAGCATTCTGGCAATCCTAGGGTATAGTGCGGTGACAGAAGAGGAACGTAAGAGCAGAGTCTCACTAAGAAGCGAAGGACCAATATTATGGTCTCTCCGTTTCCCCGCAGCATGCATCCGCAGCACAACGCAGGTAGGCGGAATGCCAGGGGTGAAGACCTGCTCAACGATGTTCGTGTAAACCCGGAGTCTGCATGCTTCGTAGACACGGCGCAGTACGGTCGATCGGCGAACTTCGCGGTCCTCGCATTTGATCACGCAGGTTGCGTTATCCACTCCGCGTCTATCAGGAACGCCACTCCCGCTAAAGCTGACCAGATAGCCATTGCTTTCGCTCTCCTTGACGATTCCCAGCAACATATCTACAGACTCACCAGGGGCGGTCCAAGTCCTTGCGTCCGGATGGGTATCGGCTGAAGTAACTGGCATCTTAGGTGATAGGAATATTTCTCCTCGCACCATCATTTGGTTTCCGGCTCACCTCGGATCATATCTCGCCTCTATGGCCAACCTAAATGAGATCGCCCTAGCCCGAGCGCGTCAACTTACTCACCATGCTGGACAGGCTGGGGGGATCTTCAGACTACAACGTAGCGGTCTTTAGGGACGTTCTCCTAATTTTCAATGAGGGTGACTGAACATTACCAGCTGGGCAGAAGGGTCTTCCCCCTTCCTCATGTGAGCACAGGCATCTACCCTCCGCATGCTTCAAACCAGATCCTATCACAGTCTTCATTCCCACAGCCAGTTCAATGAAGGCGTTGATCCAACATGCCCATATTGTGGCTCCGCATCTACATTAGACCGCATGCTCTGGCAGTACCCCTGATTACAGAGTTCTGAACGCACAACCAAAAATGCCCCCACCTCCCCGAAGGGAATCGCGAGGAAATGCGAATGCATTTCGCGCGCGTTTCACTCCATTTATATATGGTGGTTGTGGTTCGAAGAAGGAAAAGGCACCTAATTTCTGCAGCCCGGTCGGGAGCACGGCATAGCGCCTGTTTTTTTTTCTTTATATATATATATATATATATATATATATATATATATATATATATATACGTGCGAGCGAGCGGACGGGAGAGTGGGGCGCAGGGAGGAGAGAGAGCGAACGGCGAGAGAATGAGCGGCGAAGCACTGCACCTACTCTCTCCACACACGCGGGAGCTCCGCCGAGCTCCCGCGATGCGAGCGCCCTCACACACCAGAGCGCGCTCCTCCTCTCCACTCACTCTCCGCTACTCCGCCCGCAACACCTGCTCCGGTTGCTAGGGGGCGAGGATAAGCGCGCGCGGCCGCAGCTGTTGCTATGGGAGAGGGAGCGAGAGCGGAGAGATGCGGACACCGACGCCTGACATAGCCCGACTAAGAAATGCATTCGCATTTAAAAGGAATGGAACTTTGCGCTCAGCGGCTGAGAACTTTTACATCAACTCAGGGCCGTCCAGAGGGCCCGCGACGCGGCCCTCTGAGGCTCGGCCTACCCGTCCCGACGTGGGAGCGGCCCACTGCTATACCGACATGAGCGGTAGTGATCCTCAGTACCTTAATCAAGTTCTGTGTCTGTCCGTCTGGCAATTGTGTACATAACCAGCCGCTTGCAAAAAGACGTGGATTCCCTGTCCGAATAAAGTGTCCACCCATGCAGCTGCTCTATGACCAGCCTATCTGCCAAGGTGTTACCTTTGTGACTGTGTAAGTGTGCGTGGTGAACGCTGACATGTGTGTGCCCGCATCACATGTTCTCTCTTTCCTTCTTGCTTTCTGTATTATTTTCCTCCCCTTTACCCCTCCCCCCCGTGTAGGCTAGCCAACCGGGTATAAACTGGTTAACGTCCCTGCCTTTCCTTTGCATCTCTCTCTTGTCTGCTATTCCCGACATAGAAATTGAGCAAAAGTGGGACACCTTCTTGCACGATAAACTGCAACGGCTAAAATCGGAGATAACATTGGCAACGCGCGACACGTCCCCTCGAACGCTTGAGTTCCATGACAGTGTATTGCATGCTTGCCACATGCGTTTTGACGGCCCCGGCATACCACTTAATCCTACTGATTCGCGTCAGACTCTTTTCGCCTGGCTTCATGATGTGCGGATACCGGTCATCTCGGCGCGTTGCGCATGTATGGCAGAGTTCCACGGCGCTTCTTATCACCCGCTGTGTACCGTGACGTCTTCCGTTATATTGATGCCTTTGGCGTTTGTCAAAACAGGAGAAAACTACCCATCCGGCTGGATGACTTAATTCACTCGACATACAGTAAAGTAATTTTATCATGTAGCTGTTGATCTCACCGGCCCTTTTGCTACGTCGGCAGTGGGAAATATGTTGATTGCAGTTGCTATCCACTGAGCCATCCGGTACTCGATCACTCGTGTTCTTCCAACCAGCTATGGAAATGATGTCACCGACTTACTCATGGAGAACATCATCATACGCCTCGGAACCCCTCGGTTGCTCCTCGGGGACCGAGGTCGTTACTTTGTTTGCAAGGTGCTTGATTTCCTCTTGCACTCCTGCGCAACGAAACATAAGATGTCTACCGCTTGAGATACGCGAATGAATGACCTAAACGAGCGTCCCATTAAATCTCTGATGACGTAATGCAGGGGTGGAACAGGGTGCATGGATTTGGGAGCAGTCCTGGGAGCAGGCAAAAATGACTTTTGTAGCAGGCTTGGAGCATCCAAAAAGAGGTTTTGGCGCAGGCTTGGAGCAGCCAGAAAGGCCTTTTCCAGAGTGTTTGGAGCAGTCAGAGAACGTTCAGATCAGATGTAGACCGTTTCACAGCACTTTTGAAGCAATATTTCTCCAATGCCGCATTTTTGAAACACCAAGCTAAATTGTGCAATAGCCTTATTATTGCGATATGAATCATGTGGACGATATCGACAGGCTTTCGCCGTCGCCGTCATGTCCCGTATAAAGTCCAGATTGATAACATACCTCGCGCATTTTGTGTTTTACCCGCGGGTAAAAGCGCGCGAGCGGGACCGGGTGACGAACGCGGCTGAAGCAGAGATCAAAGGAGCCGGCCCATCTCCGTCGCTCGTAGGGCGCATGCGATGACATCACTCCGCTCAGGAGGCCTCCCGTCGAAGCAGAGAGGTAAAGCCACGCCCGTCTTGAACGAGCATGAATAGACGCGAGGGGGGGTGGAGGGGCGTTGCTCAAGCAGCGGCTGTGAACTTTGCTTCTAAGGGCGTGGTCTCGATCACTCGCGTGCGCGCTAGCTCGCCAGCCATCAGCGGGTGGCTCTCATACACTTCGACGTGCCGTGCTCTCATCGCCAAGAGACTGCGCGAAAAATGTTGCTCTCCCTGGAGCGGCCGTATTGTGTTACACCAGCATTTTGTAGAGTTGTGTGTGATCGGATCCAAAAGAGTTAGCTGTCAGCTTCGCTTCGTATAACATTAGAATTTGTTGCTATCGTATTTCTTGCTGACCCCTTGCAGTGCAACTGTGACTTCTTTAGCTATGTACAGCCACCCATTTTTTAAAATCTGAACGAGCAGGCATCAACCAGCTGCGTCCATAAGTGCCATAAAATGCAGCACAGCGGCGAAATGAACGAGAATACGTGCGTGCGCTAGATGAGCACTCCTATGTACCTGTCTTTACTAGGCTGTTTCGGGAGCCTGACACCACCCCCGCTTCTTTTGAACACCGTTACCGTCATACTTTTTCTTTTCTGAGTTAACGCTGCCATCAAGTTACAAATAAAATCTGTTTCACCGCAAGGGGTAATCAATGAATGTGATAGCAACAAAATGTTGTTATATGAAGTAAACCTGGCAATTAATTCTTTTGCAGCCGATATCGTGTAACTCTACAAATCGCTGGAGAGATGATCTTTCAGCAGTCTCTTCGCGCTGAGAACGCAGCGCGTAGGAAGTTTTACGAGCTATTCTCGCTAATCCCTACCGAGATGACGCGCGCGCCAGCGATCCCGACCTTACAATCAAAGTTCGCAGCTGCTGCTCGAGTGATCACAGCCTTGACGAAACCGCAACAAAAACTGTCTCGATGAAACTGAAAACACGACGTTTCAGCCACTTTTTCGGGCACGGGGCACCTTGCGACTAAATTCGGGTGCTGCGGCGCAGTACGGCGCTGATAAGCGAGTTTGGCGCAACAGGGGTGATTCGGCGCAGAATGGCGCAGGTCAAGAAGTTTGGCGCACAATGGCGCAAATAGCGCAGCAGTTCCACCCCTGCGTAATGTTTATTTATTTATTTATTTATTTATTTATTTATTTATTTATTTATTTATTTATTATAATTTCCCTCGGGGCCAGAGGCATTATAGAGGGGAGTGGTACATTTAAAAAATACAATACAAATGTTGTTCTGTAAATATAATGTTAGTTAAAAAGTGCGATAATTATGTCACATTAGCCCCCTAGTCTAATATTACCAACGTAACTATAACTGGTGAAGCACATAATTGTAGCCAGGTACAATTGAGTAAGTAGGCTCCGCCCTGTTAGCAGAACGGTGGCAGCCGATCGCCTCTGCGACTAAAGAAATGGTCTTGCTGAAGGAATTAGCCTAGTTGTCAGAAGGCGGGGCCACTGGCCGTCCGGGTGATGCCGTCACATTGCAGTGCACGCCCATTGGTGTAGACTTGTGGACATACGCCTTTAAGGAGGAAATGCGCCAGACTTCTAACATTGTACCTGAATATACCGCTTCAGTGCAAGAAAATTAGGTGTTATTTCTATGTACAACAAGTTTAGTTAGCTTGTGACATGCATTTCGCTAAGCAGCGCTGTTTCATTATAGTTCTGCGTGGATGCCGCGTAATTTTTAGAACCAATATTCGCGGTGGCAATTCATGGCGAATTACCTTTAGCTCATAAATCGATATCTTCCAACTGGAGAATTCACCCACAAGCATAACTGTGCTACAACGCCTGGTTACCTACCTCTGTTAAACTCTAAATTGAGTTGGCGCCCGGTTAAGAAAACTTCTCTTTCATATGCGTGTTTTAGTATTGGTGATCCGGCTTCGCAAACGTTTTCTCCCGCATCAATATTAGCTGTATAATATGCTCTTGCGAGATTGCTTTTCACAATTCTTTTTTTTGTGATAACGGGCTGTCATTAGTTCAACTCGTTTCGAAACGTTGCCGCAGCCCCGCTAGGTAAGAGTGTTTTGCGGAGCTCCGCGGTATCTGAGCAATGTCTCAAGCTGCCTGGAATATTTTTTTGCGTACAATTTTGTAAGGGGTATACCATCTTACATAATATACATCACTACGTTCCCCCCTCGCTGCAATGCAGTTTGAATGAAAGGGGTGGTCAGAATTTCCCAACACGTGTCGCCATAGGATTACATGTTAAAGCGGCCTGGCAACACTTGGCTGCCCCTGTATGTAATCACTATAGCTCAAGTTTCGATAAAAAAAATTGGCTACGTATCTGCGTGCTTCACTGCAAATGTAGTCGAAAGACGATAGTCTTCTGCCGGCCGTACTACTATGTTTTGCCTTGCCTCAGACAGCGCCTCCTCTACGTTGAATCGGCTGCACCTGGCTGGCATTGATAAAATAGAAGAGGCGCTGCGTGAGATATGGACGCCATCTGGAAGTGGCGTCGGGAAACATGAGCTTGCGCAGAACCCAGGTCCACTGCCAGGCTTTTTCTTGCATAGCGTCGCATTTTCAGCGCAGCCTTAGAAACACTAGGGCCTTTCGAATTGCGTATCTATGTATTTTCTTGTAAAGGAACACACCATCTAATACTTACGTATGGATGTTGCGCCTCACATATGCGTAATACTTGCTTTTTGATCGACAATGCTCCTAAGTATGAACGCAGCCACCAGTTCAAGATGGCTGGGCATTCAGCAAGTGCTTAAACTTTGGCCGGGTGGCTGAATCGCGGGGCAGACAGACAGACAAACAGACAGACCAGAATTTCTGCTTTGAAGTATGACAAGAAAGACTATTGCATAAGGTTTGTTTATGTATTTGTTTGCGTATATCTTTCCTTGGTAACCTTGGGTAGAACGCTTATTGAAGACACTTCATTGTGCATCCTTTTGCTCCAAGGTGACATGTATCGCACTATTGTCCAGGGATTGGCGTTGGTTAGACATGAAAAGGCGCCAGAACTCACACGAAAAGTAGCCAAAGTAGTCATTTGATATTCTCGCGAAATTTCTAGCCAAATAGAACCGAAGCGGTATTATCAACAGAGCCTTTACTATTGCTAAATAAATAAAACCATTTTGAATAAGTAAAACCACAAGTTTAAAAAAGTGCCATTGCGCCAACTGGAAATTTTCGTCGCCAATGGTGTCCAAGAGTAGCCAATTTGGCGCAAAGTAGCCGCCAAGGGCAACCCTGCTATTGTTAACCGTTTTTCTTTATATGGGACAATTTTTTATCCTTTTATATAGACACGCGATCAGGAACGGAGGGGGGGCGCCCACTACACTTTGCGGAACCTTGCCCCGGTTATGTAAGTAATTGTGGTGTTTTGCTAATTGCCTAAGAAGAAATACAATAGAAGAAAACAAAAATATTTTCGGACGTCATTAAGGAGAACGCAAGCTGTTTAGAAGATAATCACCGTAATCTTCGTCACCTCTCTTATGCCCAATGTAGTACCCTCTAAGCCCCAAAGCACAGAATGCCCAATAACTTCCGGCAGAAAGGCAAATGCTTGTTGGTTTATGTTCAGTTGCTTCTGGAGGTATTGTGTGAGGCTGGTGAAGTGATAGATGTCACATTAAGGTAACGATGCGGTAATAATAGTATAAAACTTTTCAAATGTAATGTGGTCGCCTGGAGGGTGTTGGGGCAGGGTAGGGCGTATCGTGAGGAAAATTTTATTGAAAGTGCAATGATGCAGGATGTTGACTATACGAGAGCAAGGGCTCTGGGTCATTTGGGCATGCCTTTAGGGCACTAGCTTCATTCCCCCCTTTTAGCGTGTCCGCCAAGCAGACAGATTACCGCGGCAAAACTGGCGGCGTTAGGCCGCTGTGGATATGTCACTGAGAGCGCAATTTTGCGGCTCATCCGGTTGAGTGGAAAGCAGCTTCTCAAGTTCACAGTGGATTCATGGCGAAACACAACGTAGGAGGCTGAGAAGCGAGTAGTGTCTTGCGCGACGAGCTATAGAATAAACCCATTAATGGCATAGTGCTGTTGCAGTATTCGTGGTCGCAGGAGGCGCATGTTGCATGCGCGTGAGCAGTTGTCCGGTTCATGCTTTCGGTTCGACTAATAATTTCCACATGTTTAGTTTCAGTAAGCTTACGTTTAGCTGCGCATGACAGAAGCAAGTCCTCAATTATTTTGCAAAGAATACCATATCCTTATTTGGTGACAAGTTGACGTGCACCGTGATGTGAGGCGACAGAGCAAAGCAAGAAGCTCGCGGTGGCTGTAACACTGCTGCTTAGAAAGGCTGTTCTAACAGCATATCAGGTTTCATTTTCGGTAAGCACGAGATTTCTAGTACATAACCGGTTTTTCATCCGTCGAAAATCGCAGAAAGGGCCACTTAATGCATAAACCAGGCCACTATTTACGATAACACCAGTGCGCGTTGCGTCTGCTCAGCGTCAGCAACGCGCTACGGCTGCAACGAGCATTGTGCAGGTGCAGTGCAGTCACTGCTCTAGGTGGTACTCTTTTCCCATTTGCTACCTTCATGCGCTTTGTATCTACGTGAGCGATGACATTCACGCGGTTTCAAATCCGGACGGAGAATCCTTGGTCGCACTCAGATGGGGGCAGTTCCAAAGCTGAGAGAGAGAAACGACGCAGATAATTACTTCCTAAACAATTTGGCTCTTATAACTCACGTTTTTACGGATCTTTAGTTGTAGCGTTGCTAAATTAGATATTATTTTTCGCGTGCGGTGTGCACGTCATGTGCGCTATGAATAATGGAGTCGTGCTATGTGTAGGCTGAGCTAAAAATATCCAAGCACCTTCATATAGCATTCAGTGCCCACTCAGAGCGGCAACATGTAAATAAAACGTTCTGGAATCTCTAAGGTGTGGTGCATCCGCAGCTGCAGGTTTAAGAGGGCTTTATGGCTTTCACAAAAACCTCCGCTGTGCTCAGACAACTTAAGTGATGGAGCTCGTTCGCGTGATGACGCCTTATTTGTCTTTACAGCTATAGATGGCGGTAGATCTCTTACCTAGAGTGAAGTGAGAGGGAGTGGCCGCGACGATAGATTACAAGGAGCGTGCATGCCTCTTTGGGCTCATGTTTGGGTAGAACATATGTAAGAGTGTCCCGCGCCAGCCTCTGACGACCGAGAGGCAGGAAGTTTCATTGTTGCTCATCAAAATTTTCGCATTTTTTTTTCTAAATTATTAGTTAGCGTATATTTACCCTTACGTCATTGAAATAAATTCGCTTAAATCAGACGGACCAAGCCAGCAAGCGCATTTCTTTTAAAACAGCCACAGCAAGGAGTCAAAAAAAGAGGCCAGACTGAAATATTCCCTCGTGATCACATCGCTACGAGGGCATATATTTTTAGAGCTTGATATTGTTGCGTAGTTATCACAGAGAAGTGCAGCTAGTAGATTCAATGTTTACGATTGTTTGCTGATGTGACTCATCTGGTGAACGGTAACATTAGTTCAATTTTGCTCATTCACTTTTTTTTCAGTGCACAGAAAACAACGTGGGAAGCTGGTGCTCGCCTAACTGCCGTTGTCACGTTTTGGCGGACGTAAAGCCGCCCATATATATGTGTTTTGAGAACGGCAAAGCACTGCCAATGGGATTCAAAGACTTCTGACGAACCTTTCTCTCTGTTTATAAAGCACCTCTGCAATGCTCAATCGCAACTAAAACTTTTCGCCGAATACGGGATGTGTTTATTTTGTTCGTAAAGCTATAACAGTTCCCATACGCACCGAAACCACTGCAGCACCAAGCATTTGATGTATGCTTGCATAATTTTCTGCTCGGTAGTTTTGAAACTCACCAACGCTGTATTACACAGCGTTGGTTGACGCTGCCGTTCGGGTAGAAGTGCTGGGCAGCATGGGCTGTAAATGTATATTTTATACTACATTAGATACTCTTTGAGTATCTAGTATGTGCTTCGCGATACGTATCGCAAGCTGTTTAGAAGTATTTGTATTCCCCATACATTAAAGAATGTTTAGGGTATCTTAAGATACATCGATCGCAACACCCTAGTGTAAATCAATAACAATGGCTGAACTCCGCTTTTCAAGCTGATGCTGCATCACAAGGCCGCCTGAATAAAAGTAAAAGCAGGGGCATTCTTTTATCTTTCTGGCCAGAGTCCTCCAGCAAGAGCAAGTGATGAGGTTTGTGCCTCCCTATTGGTGGAGCAGGCACCTGGTGGCGGTCACGTCATCTCGAAGTACAAGCTGGCGCACTTCTGCGCGCAGTTGACCTGTTTTCTCAATTTTTAGAGGAGTCAGTGGCATAAAACTTGCTCATAGCCACTGTCCTGCACAGCGTAAATCAATGCTTGGGACATTCATTGCGCAACTTTTGACACCGCTATGGTGTGGTTATCAAAGATTTTCATGCATGGTGCTTCGTAACGTCTGAAGAATGTAAGAAAAGCGGTTGTTTTGCTTTGAAACCTGGCATTTCCAATATTACGTGTGTACACACAATGAAAAGGGAATGAGCGGCTAAGCATACTTACCGAAATATCAGAATACGTGCAAATAGATACATGTTCGATTATGTTATAATTGCGCTTTTGACCAGGATGATCGCTCACGGGAGCGATATTGGAACGATACGAGCGCACTATTTCTGAGGGGGGGCCATAGGAAGTTGCTTCCTCGAGGACATCGCATATTATGCGACACGGAGGGCATTATCAGCATTAGACACATTTGCAGGGCAATATCCATGCAGGCTTATTTATTTAAACTAATTGCCTCAATTTGCGATAATTACAAAATGCTGAACATAATATTTAGTGACCATTCCTTCGTTGCCTTCACATTTGTAAAAAACATTACCGCACGTTGAGAGCAGAAATCGCTAAATAAAGTCGATACTGTCCAAAGTGGACAGGATGAGCGATAGCAGGTGTTTAAACCATTTCAAAAAAACGAGCGCCATAGAGCGAGCTGTAGAAACACGTTTCTCAAGAGCCTAAATAAGAAAGTCAGTCAGTCAGTCAGTCAGTCAGCTCTATTTCAGACAAGCGTATGTCTCGGATACAAGGGCAAAAGGCAGATGTGCTCTGCCTGACGGGACCCCAGCACCCGAATGCACCCACTCAGAGCATGGACAGAGAGATACAGTATCATACATCATTAATACATGCGAAACGCAGTTTTTATACTAAGTGAACGAAATGCATACTTGCACAGTAATAAACAGAGTCATAACACTACAAATAACGAAACCAGAGGAACATACGACTACTACATACACAACTTATTAACCTTGAGGACGGGATAGAAGGTAAGCTTTGACATATTTTTTGAAAGACTTCAGCGACAAAGATTTCTGCGCGATTTCCATGACCTGTGTATGTCTGTTCAGAAGACTGGGAATTAAATATGTTAGAATTTGCGTTCCATAGGTGGTTCGGACCAGTGGAATTCTGTAATGGTCGTGTCTTAATTCATAAGGCACATTGCGACTAGATTGCAGTTCAATATATCTAGAAGGATTAAGCTTAATTTCGTCAAAAATATGAGAGAGCAAATGCCACTCATATAATTGATTCACCATTACAACAGTGTGGTCTAGAAAGTACAAGCCAGTATAGTCGTTGTAACCTGAAACAGTTGATGCAGCAATACACACAGATCCTGAGACGGCTATGCCAGGTACGTTTATGAAATCAATAAGAGGAACAGAAAATGAGATGGAGGCTATCAACAAACAAAAAATCGGCAGATCCCATGCATTATTGAAATCGATATGATGCGAAGCAAATCATGAAGCCAATAATGCTCCTCCAGGAGAAAGTCATGCTGTACATAGCATACATATCATGATTTCCTTGTTAAAACCTGCCATTTATTTTTGTCATACAGGTACGTCGGGCAATACCAAATTTGGTGCATATCAAGCTAGTGAAACGGCCGTGAGGGCATCACGAGCGTGGCATGTAAATCATGTCGGACACTGCATGGAATTCATGATTTTCATTTACGATTTGTCATTTAACTTCGTCATATAAACACGTCACGGAATACCAAATTTAGTGTACATCAAGCTAGCGAACTGGCCGTGAGCGCACCATGAGCGTGGCATGCAAGTCATGCTGACATAATATCAATCTCATGATTTTCATATTGTCACCCGCCATTTATATTCGTCATACATGCGCGTGGCGCAATACCAAATTTGGTGTATATCAAGTTACCAAAACAGCCGCGAGCGCACCATGAGCATGGCATGTAAATAATGATGTACTTGACATTATGTCATGACCTTCATTTTACAATGTGTCATTTATGTTCATGATACAGTCACATCACGCAATACCAAATTTGGTGTATACCAAGGTCGCGAACTGCTCGCGAGACCACCATAAGCGTGGCATGCAAGTCGTGTTTCTCATTTTACCATCTGCCATTTATGTTTGTCATACATTCACGCCACGCATTAAAGATTGCATATTGTTACGTGTTATTGGAGCCAGCGGAATGAAGAGGAAGAAAGCCATATTGTACGGGTGGGCGGATTGCAGAAAAGACGAGGAGGATGAAGTGAAGCTCTGGCGATGGTGCCATGTTTGTGTTGGAAATATAGAGTTGATTTATGTTGTGTTGACGTCGTGTGATTTCACCGTTACAATATGTACTCCCATGATACAACCGTCACATCCGGTTAACGTCAATTGTCGTTAAGCGTCATCCACTGAAGTTGATTTATGTAGCAGTGTCCAGGGCTACCATCCTCCCGAACACAAGCGCTACATATCAGCTTATCTCTTCTGGTATTACTAATACCCATGTTGCTGTTGGCATCGTTACGCAGCTGTAAACAACTGGTTATATAAAACATATGCGACTGTACAACATATGTCTGTCGTACAACATTTGTCATATATTTAGCGTCATTTCGTAACGTTTCGCTCAATAAAAAATTATAACACAGTCACCTTCCCTCCGCATGCTTCGCATAACATCGGTTTCCAAGGTATGTGGGATCTGCCGTATTTTTTTTCTTATGTGTAGGTATTCCAGGATAACTTGAAACGCTCAATATTACACTCACAAGTGCTCCTTTTCTTCCGTCATGGTTAAGGGCGATGAACGTGGGGCCCGATTACGCCATCGCTTTCTTTTCTTCAAGGTGAAGCTCAGGCGTCCCGCAAGTTTTAGATGTGAAGCATCTTATGGCGAAGCTTAATCCGGTGCGGCGTGGCCTCCCTTACTGCGCATGCGCAAACCCTTTAAAAAAAATAAAAATAAAAAAAACCTGTCCTCCCCCCTCTCTCTCCTCTAGGCATCCCTCCCCGCGGCAACCACACCCTGACTGCGCATGCGCCTCCCCTCCTCTCTCCCCTCCTATGCTACCCCCGCTCTCCTCTAGGAATCCCTGCCTGGGCTCCCACTGCGCATGCGCGTCCCCCCCTCTCTCACTTCTCCTACGCTCCCCCCCTCTCTCCTCTAGGCGTCCCGGCCCACCGCGTCCACACCCCACTGCGCATGCGCGTCCCCCCCCCCCTCTCTCTCTCTCCTCTCCTACGCTCCCCCCCTCTCTCGCCTCGTGACGCCGACGCAGGCAGCGTCTGCTAGAGAGTTTCTTGGTTGAAAAAACCGACTGCTCGCGCTGCACAACCGTTCACTGTCCATCGCGTATATATGGCAATGGATCTTGACCTCCAAGGTGGTGCCGGTGGGAGATTTCTCCTGTGCGTTGTTGAACAATAAAAATTCGCAGCGTGCGCGTTAACTAAAAGCGCACTGCGGGTCTCTGTGTACAGTCGGAGTCTTCTGTCTCTCATTGCCCATTAGCAGCGATTGGCATGTTCCAGTAGGAAACACCGCTCCATCACTGCGTGCTTTGCGCCTCCTCAGTTTTCTCTCCTGCGCAACGCTGCGATAGCGCCAGCGTCAACGCCACGGCCAGTGTAAGCGTTAGCGCCCGCTGCTTCACATCTACACATGGTTCCCTTTAGCGGGAGATGGAGTAATTTTTTTCCTCTGTCTTAGGAACAAGAAGTCTATCTCTTAATTGTGTACGAACCAGCCCAGTAGGGCGCTCCTGCAGGGCCTCTCTGCAAATCACATCGGCATTGGTTTTGTTGTATACGCGTATTTGAAGACATGCTGTCAGACTTAGCACAGTTATTTTGAAGCGAAAGCTTCAATAGCCTAGTCGAGCGAGTCTCGCCCTGTGTCACCGCTTGACCTTGAACCCAAGGGATACCACGTGACTCGCCACCGCCGCCGCTGCTCCGACCACTGCTGGGATGACTACCGTTGCCTTGGCAGCCATGCCCATGCGGCTAACCACGTGACTCACCGCTTTCTCAGCAACGCCGGGCCAGCGCCAGTTCAGGCATTGTGCCATTATCGTGCGATTGATGGAGGGAGCGAGGAACTTGTCTACGCGGTTATAGTGGTGAAAGCGTTAAGCTGCGTCAGACCATATTGTGTATGTTGCCCGGCTTGCTAATTTGTTAAAGCGAAAGCGGGAGAACTGGAACTTCAGCGAGGTAAATCTTGGCAGAAGGATTCAGCAAGATGATAGCGACAAGCTTTAGCGGCGGCAATGGTCGCCTCGCGTTCAACGGTGACGGCTACGGAAACTGATCAAACGACGGTGATGACCGCTTCCAATGCGGAGCGTTCGACTTGATATATCGTTCGGTTGCCCAGCTGTGCTTCCGCTACGAGGGTAAACAAGCATAACCAAGTATAACAAGTTTTCGCTCGCATAACCGCGCCTGGCCGAACTAAGCCACATCCATTTTTCAGGTGGTTCATGCGACGCCGCACAAGTACCGGTCGGTCCTGATGAATTGCTAGCTTTACTGGCCTACGCAACCAGGCTTGGAGGATGTCACTATACTTAAAACAATGAATGTGTTGTACTCAGGTAGTTAAAATAAAAAAAAGGTCAACACCTTCGATGAAGGATTCACTAAATTTCATAGTAACAGAATGCAAGGGTGGTCTAGGACACGATGCAAAGCGGACTTGTACCATCGGAAAAATTGCGACTTCGTTGAAATTCATACCATACACGCGGTTTGTTGGTAGCGGGGTGTGCAGTACATGGGACCGTTACCATGGGTCACCAATGCTAGAAATACCCATGCGATGCCACCTCAAAAGAGCGATTTAGGAAAGGTTGTCACCTTCAATAAAAATTTTAATGACGCTTAGATAATCCGAGATGGTCACTTCGATAACCTGAGGAATGCGTCTTAGATAAGCCGAGGTGGTCGAACTGTATCCGGAGTACCCCACTTCGGTGCGCCCACATTCTCTACTGAGATGGAAAGCACGATGCAATAACACCCGTAAAAAAATTGCGGAGATCCCACGTACCTAGCGAATCCATGTTATACGAAGCATGCGGAGGGAAGGTGACTATGTTGTAATTTTTTTTATTGAGCGAAACGTTATGTACAAATGTTGTAAATATGTACAAATGTTGCAAGCATAGACATATGTTCAGCAGTCGCATATGTTTTATATAACCAATTATATAGAGTTGCGCAACGATGCCAGCAAACACAGGTATAAGCAACACAAGAAGCGATAAGCTGATATGCAGCACTTGTGCTCGCGAGGATGGTAGCCCTGGACACTGCTAGATGAACCAACTTCAGTGGATGGCGCTTAACTACAATTGACGTTAACCCGATGTGATGGCGGTATTATACGAGTACATATGTAATGTTTATAAAATTGGATAGCCAGCACTGCAAGCACAATATACGCTTCCCGAACATTAGGGTCTTTTTAAAAGCAGTTCCCAGACCTTGCGCGGAGCAATCTGAAGTTTGAGTACGCTGTTTGCCACGCGCTCGCTTGTTTTCATTCAAAGCCTCTATATTGACGAAGTGCGAAAAGACGTCATGCAGACGTACAAGACACAACGCAAACTATGACTAACATTGAGAAGAAAAAAATATTGCTGGTGCCTTCTAACAAGACACCAGAAACAGAAAACTACGCTGCAGCTAGAGTTTGAAGAGGAATAATGTAGCGCTGGTGCTGTTGTTGCTGTTCCATCATTCTGTCTAAAGCTGCTTCTCCCTGTCTTTTTGTATATTTTGTAATTGCTTGCTTTTTCTTTTGTTAACTCTTTCAGCCGTGACATTTCGGGGGAGATGCGGGCTAACTACACAAGTTCGATTGTATTTGTCGTCTTCTTCGCTTGATGGAGCATTCTTTCTGGTGACTTGTAACGACATCGTACGCGCACGCACGCACTTCATTTTATTTTCGCTGCGTATACTAGTCTATTCCTGGCCTGACGCACTGTGGAAGCGGCCTACCTATCCTGATACCACATCTTCTTTCCTTCTCTTTTCACCGGCTCTTGTGTTTTCTCCTTGTACTCAGAAGTGCCTAGGAAGTCAAATGTGTGCCATTTTAATTGTATCCTTTTCTCAGTCGCAGACGTCATTGCGGATAACGGCGCACGTAAGCGAAAGGTTTGTGAGACCGGCCCTAGACTTCGCGCCTGACTGTCGCAAGAGGCGATTCATTTTTTTTCTCCAAAACAGCAGTCATACCACGTCGTGTGCCTTGTGCGCATGGATGACGTCTTTCTACACTTTGTCAATATGCATTTCTTCAATGGGAACGAGAGCACGTGGCAAATAGCACAGCTCCTGTGTCGTGTCTTTCGTAGTCCTCATCTGTTTCTAGCGCTGTTTTTCCTTCACAATAGCTTCGTACCCATCTTAAAAACTGTTCCTTTAATTGTAAACTTTGTGTGTAAACATCTAGTTGTGTTAAAGCACTGTTGCAATGTGCTTTCCTGTTTTAGGACAGAATGTAGGGGCACACGGTACAGCTGCCCATCCCTATTTCCTAAGCTGCGCATTTTAAAACTTTAGCAATCGTAACTCTAATTCCGCGGGGCTCACGTGCCAGATGATTCAAAATTTCAGTTCATACGTCAGTATAAATTTTTAGAAAAATAATGCATAGGTGTGTCACATTTCAATGCAGTCCCTTTGGTGCCGTTCTGTGCCAGAACGCATGTCTTCAGGGTGCCTACTATTGTCAGCAATATAAACGGGAAGAAGCGAGCGCTTATGAAATAGCCACATGCCCATATCCGATCAATACTCGGATGGTGCTGCCAAGAATGAGGTACCAAGCGTGGCGCTTTACCGCGAACTGCTGTTTCCCCAACTCCCCCACACACGTCTGTTTCTATATACGACAAGCGGAACGAATGCCACAGGTAACGACATGATATTGCAGCTGCTGTTATAGCGCTGTAATACAGAGGTGCGCGGGCACATCGAATACTACTCAAGCTAGCAGCAAAGATAGTGGAAAATTTTACACGTCTTCCTCTTTTGTGCGCGATTTCTCTGCCACCTAGAGATAAAGCACGACGTTCCGTGTGCTGCGTCTCATACGTGGGGGGACACGCCAAGAAAGGCAATGTGCTGCAGTGACTTCGCGGATTCCTAGGCGATCGTTCGTGTTATTGCAAGTTCTTTCTGTTAGCGTGCCTTCAGCGGAATGCCGTTCACAAAGAATACAAACCTCGTGTTTTGTGCCAGTGCGGAGTTCTGTGTACAGTTAACGTGTAGTAGTGCCAGAGCGTATTCTACCACTGAACAGTTAACCTTGAAGAAATGCCTGCAAATTTTACGAGGGGAGGGTGCTGCTGCACAGACGGCGAATGAAATGGGACCTTGGAAACGGGATGTTGGTTTGTCTAATTTATATTTCCATGCAAGTGGGCGACACTGTGTTTGGTGGCGTTGCTCGGAAAGGTAAGAACAATTACGCATGTGCAACGTGATTCGAAATATTGAGAGAATTCTAACATACGTATTTAGCAAAACGCGGCTGCATCCAAAAAGTATAGGCAGGGTATTAGAAACTCTACGGTCCATAAGAAACATAAAATTAAGTGCTGCCACAATTTTACCAGCTTTAAGCATTCCGGCCCTAAGACCACACATAAATGCAAAATGCATAAATGCACATTCAAGATATATGGACTGCGTTGATCGCGTACTGTCAAGGTGCATTTAGGGGTAACAACCTCTCAGTGTATCGCAGGTTAACGCTTGCCGGATGATATCATGGTAGTTAAACAAGACGGAAACTCAAGTAAGTTAGTATGCCCGCATGACTGAACGGCAGCACATCCACACACAAAAAAAAAGAATAGAAGGAACACGAACACACAGCTCTGATATACAGGTGGATTTTTTATTGGAGAAAGAGTGCAGTATAAACTAAGTCGCCCGCTGTGGTGAAGTGTAGCGACGCAGTGGTGTTGGTGAAGTGGGGTGGCACCATAGTGTGGTGTGAGACGTGCTCGGAGGCAACGGCAGCGATGCTGCACGATTGAGCGGTAGAGTGAAGACGACGACATCGGCGCGAAATGCCACGCGTGAAATCCCGGCCCGCCGAAAGAAGAGGAAGTTTGCGGGAATGTCTGCATGGTCACGGTCCGTACGAAGACCAATAGGGAAGCAGGCACGGGGAAGACGAGTAGAGAGAAACGTTCGAAGACCAGTCGAGCGCAGAGCGGGTTGGAACAGTCTGGAGCGAAGGTCGCTGGTGTCGCACGGCTGCGATGTCGCGGTCCGGACCCGAACGCGAGAAGTCCGACATGTCCAGGACGCTCCAGCTGTTCACGGAGTACCCAGAGGTACGCGGCTTCACGGAGTTCTGGCCGCGACTGTTCCGGGCCACGTCCTTGGTGTCCGAGCCTCGACTCCGGTCCCAAACCGCCCGTGGAGGGCGGAACCTCCTGTGTGGCGTTACCCATTGGGAACGAGCGCGACGCCTCAAGTGAACCGTGTCCTCCGTCAGGCTCCGACGTGCTGAAGGGCACGTTACCTCGGCGACGGTGACGTCTTCAGCTTCGCCGCCTAATAGACGTCTGCCTACCAAGCCATCGCCGTCATCACCACCACCGGTGACTCTCTACGTTCATAAACGTTAGAGCGGGACGATAGAAGACTCACTGTAGGTTGTAACATAAGACCGAATTTCTAGTTTGTGGTTCGTTAATTTTGTTTTCCATTTTTTTTCTTAAAGCTTCTTGCCTTTCTTGTTTGATTGTTAAACCGGCTTCGTCATTTCTTTTCTGAGGCTCTGTCTCAGAGTTACTACATATAGTACCGTAAACCTGCATGACAAATTGGCCTCCGCTACGACAGGACGAAGCCGTTAAAGTGGTGTTAAGAGTATTAAGAATATGCCGAGCGCACGAGGAGCTCTATCGGCTTTGTCAGAGCGCATGGGGCTTGAGGGCGCAGAGCTGAAAGCTTGGTTAGCCGAGCAGGAGGCGCGGGTGCGACAGGAACGAGCTGCAGAACGCGAGAAAGGAGCTGCTAGAACTGGAAGCAATAAGGGAGAGAAATTTGCAGTTGAAGCTTATGGTTGCCGAAGCGCAAGGCAATCGTGGGGATACTAGGACCGCTGACCGAGGATCTGGAGGAAACACATTTTGCAACGTGAATCCTCACAGCCTAATTCCAGGGTTCAATGAAAACCTGACTTCGATGCATACCTAAAAATGTTCGAGAACGTCGCCACCGGGCAAGAATGGCCGTAAAGAAAATGGGCCACAGCTTTAAGCTTGTGTTTGAGTGGAGAGGCCTTATAAGTCTTCGGATGGTTGTCTCTTGAAAATTCCCTCGACTAGGATAATGCCAAGTTAGCTTTGCTTCAACGTTTCCGGTTTACGGCAGAGGGCTACAGGGAGAAGTCCCGCCAAAGCAAGCCCCAAGATGGCGAAACCGGAAAACAGTACGCGACGAGGTCTTGAGTTTCTTTGATCGGTGGGTCCAAATGTCGAAGACCGACAAAGAGTATTTGGCACTCCGTAATCTAAATGTGTCGGAGCAAGTTTTGAGCAACTGCCATCACCGGCTAGCGCTGTTTCTTCGTGAGAAGAAGCACACAAAGCTTGATGACATGGCAGAAGCCGCCGATGTTTTTTTAGAGGCACAAAGACAGTCTAACTTGTTCCTATTCCGTGAGAAAACAGAGAACAATAGTGCCACAGAGAGGAGCGGAAGCTTGTCCATCAAAACGGCAGTAAGGTGTTTTTTATGTGGCAAACTGGGTCACAGGGCCTCAGATTGCCGGACCAAGCTTAAACAACCTTACAGTGGTTATTGCCACAAGGCAGGACACGATGCTAAGGCCTGCACAAAAAGAGACGGCTCGATGAAGAAAACATCTTGCCTCCTGTCTCCGGAAGATAACTCAAAGGAAGGCACCGATTCCCCATCCAACTACAAAGAGGGAAGCGTTGCTAGCGCGGTGAGGACCCAGCCAAAAGCTGCGACTCGCGAGATGCCGGTGTTCCAGGGCCTAGTGTTCGGCCAAACAGTATCAGTTCTGAGAGACACAGGAAGTAACACGCTAGTAGTCCGTCGATCTCTGGTGCCAGACGAAGCTCTGACGGGTACTACAGCTACGTTGTTCCTGGCCGATGGCTGTAGCATTACCGTTCCTTAGGACAAGGTTGAAATCTGTTCACCTTATTTCTCGGGTATGTCAGTGGTCAAATGCATGATAAAATCTTTGTACGACGTGATCGTCGGGAATGTGCCAGGGGCACGGGAGGTTCAAAACCCCGATGATAAGTGGAAAGAGAGAGTAATGAAACATAAGTCCAAACCGGGACCAAAGGGAACCAAGAAAGAAGAAGGTTCACCAGATTCCGTGGTGGTCGGCATCAAGGGCCGAGAACTGTCGACCTTATCCAAGGTCAATATGAACACCTCAGATATAACCAGGGAAGAGCTCGGTAAAGCTCAAAAAGAAGACAAGACATTAGATTCATGTCGGAAGAAAGTGGGTCAAGTGTTCCAAGGAAGACCAGCAACTCATTTGTTCAAGATAGAAAAGGGAATTTTATACCGCTACTACCGGGGACCCTCAGACAAAATGACCCAACAAGTAGTGCTACCCCAAAAACTGCGTGGTCAAGTGCTGGCTTTGGCTCACGAAACTTTGATGTCGGGGCATCAGGGAATGAAGAGAACAATTAATCGGGTTATAGGAGCTTTCTACTTGCCTGGGGTCCAAGAGGCAGTGATAAGATATGTGCGCTCGTGCGACACATGCCAGCAGACCTATCCTAAAAACAAGGCTGGAAAGGCACCACTTGGTCGCATGCCTTTAATCGACACTCCATTTGAAAGAGTGGCGGTGGACATCATTGGATCATTAAAGCCCACATCGCATGTGGGGAACCGCTACATACCGACTCTGGTAGGCTTCGCCACTCGATATCCAGACGCGGTAGCTCTGCCGTCGATCGATTCCGCTACCGTCGCAGAGGGACAAATAGAGATGTTTTCTCCCATTGGGTTCCCGCACGAGATACTGTGCGATCAGGCGTCGTGCTTTACATCGGAACTAATGAGAGAGGTGAATGATTTGCTGGCCATCAAACATCTCAGATCGACGCCTTACCATCCCATGTGTAATGGGTTGGTAGAGCGATTCAATGGTGCATTGAAGCAAATGCTGCGGAAATTAAGTCAAGAAGAACCCAAGACGTGGGATCGATTGCTGGCACCCCTGATCTATGCGTACCGCGAAATAGCGCAATCCAGTATGGGCTTCTCGCCTTTCGAATTGTTGTACGGCAGACATGTTCAAGGGCCGCTCAGCATCCTCAAAGAGTTATGGACTGGAGATCATATACGCGAAGAAGTAAAGACCACGTATAGATACGTCTTAGACCTCAGAGATCGTCTGGAGAAGACCTTATTTTTGGCACAAGGGAACTTGTCGCCCGCTAAAGGGACACAGAAGAATTATTACGACAGAGGAATTAAAACCCATCGTCTGAACATCGGTGATCGAGCCCTTATACTGCTTTCAAGTACGGAGAACAAGTTTCTGATGCTATGAAGGGACCCTTCCTGGTGACTGGTAAAAAGGCAACTTTGATTACTGGTTGGACATGGACAAAATACTAAGCTCTTCCGCACCAACATGTTGAAACGTTTTGAACAGCGTCAACCTGAAAGCGCATCACAGTCGGCATCTTTTATCGTGGTGGAGGAAGAGACGCATATGCCGATACCTGCCTTCAAGGCTACTCAAGGTTCTGGCACAGAAGCGATTAATCTTCGCCATGATCTTCAGGAGAGCCAACGTCGCGAACTTCGTGAGATCTTGGCAAGTTACGAAGACGTCTTTTCCGAAGTGCCCGGAAAAACAAATTTATTAGACTGCTGTCTTCACTTGACCACTTCCGAGCCCATCCATACCCAGCAATACCCATTGCCTTTTTCACTGAAGAAAGTCATCGAGAAAGAAGTGCAGGATATGCTAAGGCTCGGAGTGAGTGAACGGTCAAGCTCTCCATATAACTCGCCGTTGGTGCTGGTCAAGAAACCAGATAAGAGATACCGCGCTTGCATCGACTTCCGACGCATTAACGATGTCTTAATCTCCGGCGGGGAACCAATCCCAAAGACAGATGTCATGTTTGCTGAGACCGGGACAAGAAAGTTCTTTTCAAAGTTTGACCTGACTAAAGGATACTGGCAAGTGCCTCTGGACAGAGATCTTCAGCCAAAGACAGCATTCTCCACCCAATCAGGACATTATCATTTCCTGTAGATGCCGTTTGGGATCAAAACGGCGTTGGCAGTCTTTACCCGGTTAATGAGACGCCTTCTTCAGGGCTTGCCAAATATCGCCCACTACATTGATGACGCGCTCATCGCTACGACGACATGGGAAGAGCATATTGAAACCCTGCATCGCCTGTTGAGAAGGATCCGCGAGGCTGGACTGACGATCAAGCCCCAGAAGTGTGAAATTGGCGTAGCGTCAGTAGTTTTCCTTGGCCATCGACTGGGAGGCGGAATAATTCAACCGGTGAAAGACACGATTTCAAAGATAGCAAGAGCTCCACGACCTGAGACCAACAAACAACTACGCTCTTTTCTTGACCTGGCGGGATATTACCGTGATTTGATACCCTACTACGCTCAGAAGGCTCTGCCCCTAACAGAAATGAGCAAGAAAAGAGAGAGTAACAAGGTGAGCTGGAACAGTGAGAGACAAGCCGCCTTTGAAAGCCTCAAGAAGGCACTCACCCAAGAACCTATCGTCAAGGCTCCGGATCTCAGACGAGCTTTCATGCTACGCAGTGATGCGTCCGATACTTGTATAGGCGCAGTCCTTATGCAAGAGCATGACTCTGTCTTACATCCGGTCTCGTATGCTAGCCGGCAAATTATTGCCTCGAGAACAGAAGTACTCGGCGATAGAGCGTGAGTGTTTAGCTCTTGTGTGGGCTATAGAAAAGTTCCACATATTTTTATACGGAATCCCCTTTATAGTTCAGACTGATCCAACTAACCAGTCCCAACTAACAAACAAGAACTGCACGCCTTCCTAAGCCTCCTGAACTTCTACCACATTTTCTTGAAAGATAAGGCAGCAGTGGCAGGACCACTTCATCGTCTTCTCAACAAAGATGCCAATTGGAAGTGGACAGCTCATCATGACCAAGCATTCAGAAATGCAAAGGAATGCTATCATCAGAAAATGTGTTGCACCACTTCGACGACAGCAATCCTCTTGTAATAAGCTGTGATGCATCACCTGTATGGCATCGGGGCTGTACTCAGCCACCGACAGGAGAATGGTCGTGAAGCCCCTGTTGCTCTCTATTCAAGAACACTGACAGCCACAGAAGTAAACTATGCACAGATTGATAAGGAAGCCTTGGCTGTGGTGTGAAGCGTTAAGAAGTTCCATGACTACATCTATGGACGAAGGTTTGATACTGTAACAGATCATAAACCACTGCTGGGTTTGTTCACGCCATCAAAGCAAACACCTCAGATATTATCTTCAAGAATGCTGCGTTGGACTATCCTTCTAAACGCTTATGACTACAGTCTGATTCATCGGCCAGGGAAGGAAATTCCTAATGCGGATGCGCTGAGCCGCCTTCCGCTCACTGTCCCAGAGTTTACAGTTCCACCACCACTAGAGTTTTTGTTTCCCGAAGACACACTGAACCCTCCACTTCATGCTGAAGACATTGCTAGAATGGCAACACAAGACCTCATTTTGTCAGGCGTCCTCAACTGGGCGTTGAGGGGATGGCCGTCCGGAAACGTGGAACCAGAAATTCAGCCATTCAGGATCAGGCAGCATGAGCTGTCTGTGCAAAAGGGGTGTATTCTGTGGGGCAATAGAGTGGTAATACCTGGAAAGGGGAGGAAGTGTGTGTTGGAAGCGCTTCACATGGTTCACCCAGGAATTGTACGAATGAAGGCTCTTGCTCGGAGCTATGTGTGGTGGCCCAAGATGGACACAAACATTGAGGAATACATATGCAACTGCTTGGCCTGCCAGGAGTATCGACCCGCTCCTCCAAGAGCACCAGTCCACGAATGGGTTAGCAAGGCCCCATGGTCCAGACTGCACATCGACTTGGTTGGCCCCTTCCAGGGGCATACATTTCTTATTGTTGTCGACTCCTCAAAGTGGTTGGAAGTGGTTCCCGTGTTCTCCATGACTACGAGGAGTGTCGTTAATGCCCTGAGGCAGCTTTTTGCAACACATGGTATGCCGGACACTATTGTCTCGGACAATGGTGCCCAGTTTACGTCTCAGTAGTTTAATGAATTTCTGAGGGCTGGGCTGATTCGTCACATCAAATCAGCTCCTTTTCATCCCTCATCCAATGGACAAGCAGAACGCATGGTCCGTACCACGAAGGAGTAACTACGGCGTATTGCTGAGGGTGACTGGGGGGCGACGCCTTGCCAGTTTCTTGCTGCAACAGCACACTACACCGTGCACGACGACAGGTCGGAGCCCAGCAGAACTACTTATGAACCGCAGATTGACGACAATGCTGGATCGCATCCCCCAGACCTAACACAGGACTCTCGGAGGAGCCTCGAGGGAATGACGAGGCCAAAGACGAGGTCATTTATGGCAAATGACTCTGTATATCTGAGGAACTACAGCACTGGTCCTACATGAATACCCGCCAGGGTAGTGGAGAAAACAGAACCCGTATCCTACAAGGCATGCACCCAGGACGGCACGATTCTGCGACGCCATGTAGACCAGATGCGACGGTGTGGTATTTAGGACAATTCATCCAGGGACGACAGCAACGAAATGGGGCATAAGGAACCAGATGATGAACCAGTGCAATGTGGTGCCCCTCGACAGACGGAGGCAATGTTACAGAGCACTGGCACTGGGACCCACGACGGACCACGCAGGTCTGTGGCTCCCCCTCAACGTTGGAGGGACTTTGTGTAAGACAGAGGGAAGGAGTGTTGTGTAGTGACTTGAGCAGCTGTCGCCATCTGTTGGTAGTAATAGCAGCTGCATGGGCACTGGTGGCCCCACTGCCAGCCAGAGGGCACCCCGCACCCAAGATCGACCAAACCCCGTTTTGCAGCTGGCCACCTCTTCCTTCAACACATGTCGCCAGCCGACTACGGTGTGCCGCTGTGCCGGCGTGACGACATAATGGGTTATTAAATATAGTTAGTGTCTTTTACACTTGTCCTTACTTCCGAAGACTCAACAATTATTATTATCGGTATTATGCATTTTTAAAAAATCGTGCCTCTTACAGCCATGATTTGATGCCGCCATCTCGTGCTCAGTGGCAGAACACCTCAGCTGTCCGAGCCAATGCACTGAATATGTTGTGTCGAAAACTTGGTTTTCTAGATGTATAAGAGTCATAACTGATTTCCATTTTGTTGTCCTCAGTTACTTTCAATACTTTTTACTTTCTCTGACTGCTTTCCTGTGAATGGCATGCATGTAGTGGGAAAATAGCACTGTATAGTAGCTTTCATTTTTTGCTTAATTTAACAGATCAACGCCAAGGCAACACGAAGACGTCGGGGCGTCAGTGGAGGACATGGATGGGCATGACCCTATGGAATACGACACTCCCTAAGGGCGGCCGTGTCATATACCTTTTTGTTAATGTTCAATTTCAATTTTCAATTCTCCTATATGTAAACCTAAACATCTTGTCAGTGCAACATGTAGTCGGTGTACAGTATGTACGTGCACATGTTGTTTTGAACTTTGCTGTTAAATAAAATCGTGTGTGTTTGCAATACACTTGGCTCAGTGTTTCTCTAGCACGAGCGGACGTTTAGCATTATATGTGGCCATCTATCGAGCTTCATTTAATGAAAGTGTCGCGATTTTAGCAGTTTAAACCATGCATAAGTTTTTCTATGCTTTCAGGTGCTAATTTAATTGATTTGTGATAAAAAATGCACTTGTTACAAAAATTTGTGAGTGCTTTAATCCAACTTTAGCAATTTCAGTGCACGTAATACCAATTTCAGAGAGTAAAAAAAAGACTATAGGAGACTACTTTTGGATAACACACTGGATAAAAGAGATCGCTTAATCTCCCTGTCATGTACACAGTGTGTCTTTCGGGACTTGTTCGGGACTTGCAAGGAATAACCTTACGTTCAGGAAAGTGCGGCCAAATGGACTTGCGAGGGATGTCCGCAAGAGTTGTTTAGGAAATGCAGTGGATATCCAAAATCCTGTCGGGGGGTATTCTATGACATCCATAGCATGTCACTTTTGTCACTGGGAGCCAATCGTTGCAAAAAGACGCTAGCATTATTGCTGGTGAATCGTATTGGTGTTTTTCTGATGCGATGTCGCAAAGACCAATGACCATGCATTGCCATGACTCATCTGATCAGCCATGAAAAGAACGCTGAGAAGATAACTGACACTTTTCGTCTTACAAAAGTCGTGCGAAATTCCCTGTTAAGTTCGAGGAACTATAGGGGCGCGGCTTGTCGTCCATTCATCTCACCTGGCGTGATCACGATCTCAGTAAAGCGATCAGTACAGGCCACAACAAGGCTAGAAGTGCTCAAATCCGGGTTAAAATGAACGAGCAGTGTCTAAAATAATATGATTAACAGGAATATCCACGGAGTAATCGCATTAATTAACTTCAAATTATTAAAACGTTTCGTAAGCATGAGGCTGACTGCGGCAGTGCGCAAGAGAGGGCGCCACCATCTCGCTGAGCGAGCGAATGCCCCCCCCCCCCCCCCCCCTGCGCTGCCTCTGCGTCGGCACCGCATCGCTACGCGACTACATCTGATGGGGGGAAACAACCTCGGAACTCACTGCAGATGAAGGGTATCACAAGTGCCGTAACAAGCAGGAAGACAATAAAGCGCAGCTAAATGTGACGCGCATCTCGCACACCGGGTTTGTGAATCTGGCTAACCAGATTCTACTCGTGCCGGAGAAACCCAACATGCTTAACTCACACGTTGGTGTCATTGACGCTTTGGTAAACGGAGCATAGGGAACTCTACAAACGCCGTTGGTTGTGAGGAAAAAATTATCGCGTTGTCCGTGATCGAAAATTGAGCAAGATGCAAATAAAATAAATAATAAATGTGTTAGGACCTAGTGAGAATCGAACCCAGGCCCTCTGCTTGGCAAGCAGGTGTTCTGCCAGAAAGCCACGCTACTCCTTAAAACTGCTTCGAAAAAAAAAAAACACTATACAAATGTCCCCTCTTCCCCCCCGCCTCGCCCGAAGGAGCCGGACTTCAAATAAAGTTTATTCATTCATTCATAAGGATGTCATGTAGTACGACGAAATAAAATAAATAATAAAAAAAAATTCGTTTGTGTGCGATATATGGCGTGGAGCAGCCGTAGAGGAACTCGATCCCGTCAAGGTGATTAAAAAGGGCTTTTATTTTACACTGCAGAGGCCATGAAGACCCTGCTGCTAGTCTAGCTACCCCGTTTCTCCTCTCGTGCTTGCTGGCGCTTCTTCTTCATCTAGTGGTGGTCCGCCAGCGCTCGCAATGGAATCAACATTCCCGGCCGCGCAGTGAAGTTAATCACAGAGTTTCAGTCGGTAGAACTTTTGGACAGTCCTTGTTTCAAAGTGCAAAACTGACGTTAAATCTCCGAGATTCTGCACTGAATGATCTCTGCGAGGTTCCGTTGTCGATGTTGCTTTGCCTTGTTATCATGAGCCGTGTGCTCTTCAAACTCACTCTTCATTTTGCGAAGCTTTTCCCTCCACTTGGCATGCAGACTGAGGACATTGCCGCCAGTGTGCGAAACAAGTCAATCAGCTCAGCACGCCTCTCAGTCCTATGACTCCACCGTCTGCAGGAGCTCTTTGGCAAACCAGTCCAGCAAAGCCTTCCCGTCTAGGTTGGCATCCGGGTGAGGGAGTTCTGCCGTCTTGGCATCGATGTCCACGGTGTAAGCACTGGACGCATCTTCGGCGAGCGGCACGAAACGCCATCGCAGCGTCTGGTTTCATGCGCAAACTCTCGTAGGTTCCTGCTGCCTGGATCGACTCCTGTAGACTGCTCTCCAGGCCACCCAATCGCGCTTCATTTCCTGTTGTCTGCTGATGCGGACGTTTCACAATGTCTTCTGGCTGTTTCTTTCCTTGGACCAATTCCGCCTGGTGTTGCTCCTCAAGCACTTTTTCTTGTATGTCGGGTATCAGGAGTGACGTTTTTCGCACCTTCTCTTCCGATGCAAGCAGTTGCTTCGCGCCTCGTTCAGCTCCTGAGACAGCTTCTGTGTTTTTGATTCGTACTCCTTCATAAAATCTGCCTGAGCAGCTTTCCGTATGACTTCTTCAAGTGTAGCTTCCAATTTCTCATGAAGTCGTCGCTCCTCGGCAAGCAGGCATTGAAGTTCCCTCAGCTTGGTTGCATTTTCACTCTGTTCCCGTTGCCGCTCCATTTTTTCCTCACGCAACTTTCATCGCAACTCGGCTATCTTGGCTTCTAGTGATGCTGCCCGGTCCATGCCCCTCTCAACTTCAACTTGACGCGGTGCAGCGTCCTTCTGTTGGATGAGCCGATTGCGTTTAGTGTAGAATGCTGTCTCTGTGTGGGTCTTTTCTTCTGAGACGGTAGATGGCATCCGAACAAGCGCAGTCTCATCATGGTCTTCAGATGTTCCACTCGGTGTGGTACAGCCAGAGGAGCGTGCCTCTTCTTGACCAACCACTGATAACTGCCTTGGTTCAGATTTCTTTGCGCTTTTCTCCTTAGTTGCGTATTCATTCTGCTTGCTTGCACTGTCTTTGATGACGCCTTTGTGCGACTTCCGAGTAGTCCTCCGTGGATCACACATACTTGAGGCATGGCGCCCTTGCACCTCAAGCAAGAGACCCTTCGTTTGCAGTCACGCGCCCTGTGGCATTTTGTCGTGCACGTGAAGCACCGTTTATCGTTGGGCAGCACTTGTTTCTTCTTTGTCAGAGAAATGTCAGTAGGACATGCTTCTGTTGGGTGCTGCCTTGATGCGCAGAACGCACAAATTTCTCTGACACCTTGAAAATAACAAGAGGAGCTCGTCAGGAGAACAGATGAAGTCGGCTGGTCCCAACTGTGCCTTCGGGCTCGCTGGTTCGACGCATGCTGACTGCTGCTGTCTTGTTCGCTGCTATCCTTGTAGTCGCTCTTCTCGAGGCTCTCTAGTTCGACCGAAAGGAGCTTCAGGAGGCCGCCCAACCCTGAAGAATTAGCAGCGTTGTCCACGGCATTATTCTCAGCTTGTGCGACACAAGTACGCTGATACAGGACCACGACATCGCGGGGTAATGCCCTAAGTATGACGTCGCAGAGCATCGACGCAAATGAAGACCGCTGGACACCCAGTGACTCCAGCCCTCGGATGTTCACGAGCACGTGGTCGTAGAGTTGTCGGAGGGCTCTTGTGTCACCAGATGCACGAACAGGAGTCAGCTGACGCAGTCTTGCGAAGTATTCCTGTTCTTGGCGAGTCTTTCCCCGAAGCGCTTCTGCAGCGTGTCTACAGCGTCCTTGTAGCACGCTTCGGTCGTTGGAAGACCGGCCACCGCTGAAGCAGCGTCTCCTTTCAAAAAATTGTCGCAAATAGTGGAATTTCTCCGTCGTAGTCAGGGTGACGTTGTTGTGGACAATCTGGACAAACTGCTCCCATAACTCCGTCCAATTACACACATCCACAGAAAAGGGCGCGAGCGTGAGTATCGGCAGTTTGGCTCCCGTCCTCTCTGATGGTGTAGCGATCACATGGGTAGCCGACTCCGATCTCTCTTCTGCTGGTGTGCTCGAAATGCGGTTCCGCCTGCTTAGGAGCTCGGCAAGGATTCGCGTCGCGTTGTCCTCGTACTCTAACACTGTGTCGTACTCGCCTTGGAAGTCCTCGTCCGTGATGACACTTTCTAATTCGTTGTTGATCTTGTTCAACTCGTCGTTGTTGGTTTTAAGCCTCTCGTACATGGAATCGAGCTGCTCACGCGTTGCGGAGTCATTTCGAAGTAGGTCACTTGCCTCGTTGATGATCCGGCTGTTCAAGGATCGTCGTGAAGTCCGCTTCGCCTTGAGCTTTTCCATTTCTTCCAGGCAACTCGCAGCCGTCGGTAGGTCTATCCCGGGTTTCGGCACCAAAATGTGTGGGATATATGGCGTGGAGCAGCCGTAGAGGAACTCGATCCTGTCAAGGTGATTAAAAAGGGCTTTTATTTTACACTGACTGAGGCCATGAAGACCCTGCTGCTAGTCTAGCTACCCCGTTTCTCCTCTCGTGCTTGCTGGCGCTTCTTCTTCATCTAGTGGTGGTCCGCCAGCGCTCGCGATGGAATCAACACGTTTGGTTATAATCGAACCCAGGCCGTCTCCGCGACCACCAGGTGTCCTACCACAGAGCAACGATATTGCTAGAAACTGCTTTGGCAAAAAACACTATGAATGTCATGTAGTGGAAGGAGTCTCTTAAAGCGTGTAAGAGTGCGTGGCAGAAGCGGAGAATGACGCCAGGTGTCAAAGCATGTGGATTGCAGCGAGTGAGCGTTTTAAAGACCCACGCGTTCCTCTCCCATAACAAAGCGCGCAGAAATATTTAATCATCTGGAGCTGCAAAAGCATCAACAAAGGGAGCAGCTGCTTGGTTCGCGTGTTGCCTGACGGACGCGTAGTGGGCCCTTGGCTGATTCGCAAAGGAAAGTGTTATGGCGTAGTGGTCACTTTACAACTGTACTTGCAGGAAGCATTGTAGGATAGGTTCAAATAGCCAATGTTAAACGCACAGTCGTATGTTTCCGTACGGCGCGGTTGAAGCATGTACCGAGGACCGAAGCGAGGCTAGCATTTGAGAGGGCGATGCGCACGGGGCTTGATTACGCTATCGCTGTCTACTCTTGATCGCGAAGCTCAAGCATCCTCCAAGTCTTTCTTGGGATACTTCAACGCAGAAATTTTCGTATGTCTGCCTTTCTATCTGTCTGTCTGTCACCCGATTCAGCCACCCGGCGAAAGTTTAACCTCTTGCTGAACGCCCAGCCATCTTGAACAGGCGTTTGCGTTCATACTTGTGAACATTGTCGATCAAAAAGTAAATATTACGCATATCTGAGGCGCAACATCAATATGTAAGTAGTACGTGGTATGTTCCTTTACAAGAAAATACGCAGATACCAGTGGCGTAGAAAAGGGGTGGCAAACCGGGCCCGTGCCCGCCCCCCCCTCCCCCCCCTCCCGAAATTTTTTTCGCACATACAAAGGGAAAATGGCCATTTCAAGGAGGTGCCCCTCCCGAAATCAAGGAGGTGCCGCCCCCCCCCCCCGAAAAATATTTCTGGCTACGCCCCTGATAGATATGTAATACTGAAGACCCTATTGTTTCTTAGGCTGCGCTGAAAATGCGACGCTATGCACGAAAAAGCCCTCGGCCGATGATATGGTGCCGCGCTGGCAGTGGCCCTCGGTTCTGCAGAAGCTCATGTTTCTCGATGCCACTGCCAGGTGGCGTCCATATCTCACGCAGCGCGTCCTCTATTTTATCAATGCCAGCCAGATGCGACCGATTCAACATAGAGGAGGCGCTGTCTGAGCCAAGGCAAAACATTGTAGTACGGCCGGCAGAAGACAATCGTCTTTCGATGACATTTGCAGCGAAGCACGCAGATACGCGGGCAATTTTTTTATTCTCGGTTTCTTCAGTGGCTTGGACGCATTCAAATGAATCTTGATACAGATCAAGAACGCACTTTTCACGCTCTTCCAATGAAATTTCTCGAGCCTCCCTTCAAGGTCGTCGCTCTCTTAGACGCGTTCCTCTCTCTCCGACGCTTTGACCTTTTAGCACGCTACTTGATGTCCATTTCTGGGCATTTCGCTCGTATCTCATTTTCACCTGAATTCGCATTGTCCTCACAGCTTTCTTACCTGCGGAGATTAATGACTTACACCGAACACTTTTAGTTCTTCGCCCCTCTATATTGATGGACAGAGCTGTTTACTACGGAGAAACGTGACTCGCATACCTCAGAGCGGTATAGAACTGAGTCGTTCTACCTAAAATGTTCTTTAGGGCACTTTTTCCGAACTCGCACTCGGGTTCTTAGAACAAGCATGCAAAACCCTGGAGATGGCACGCATGATCCACCGTCGCGGCTCATACATGTGCCATTTCGTCTCGGCAACCTGTCGAGATTTTAAATGCGAAGCATTTCTTAGCGAACTTCGGCGACTTTGAGCGTATCTATCTATCTATCTATCTATCTATCTATCTATCTATCTATCTATCTATCTATCTATCTATCTATCTATCTATCTATCTATCTATCTATCTATCTATCCGCCTACGACTTTGTGCTCTCCTGGCCGTATGGTTAATGGGATTTATACCAAATTTGGTATGGCATAACATGACTGTATGACGAACATAAATGGCCGGTCATATCATATAAATCATGAATAACTTGTCATGAAAAGTATGATTTACATGCCACGCTCATGGCGCGCTCGCGGTCGTTTCGTTAGCTTGATATACACCAAATTTGGGATTGAGTGACATGACTGTATGAAGAACATAAATGACAAGTGGTAATATGGAAATCATGACATGTCATGAGCGACATGACTTGCATTCCACGCTCATGGCCGTTTCGTTAGCTTGATATACACCAAATTTGGTATTGAGTGACATGACTCTATGACGAACATAAATGACAAGTGGTAATATGGAAATCATGATATGTCATGAGCGACATGACTTGCATTCCACGCTCATGGCGCGCGCGCGGCCGTTTCGTTAGCTTGATATACACCAAATTTGGTACTGAGTGACATGACTCTACGAAGAACACAAATGACACGAGGTAATATAGAAATCATGACTTGTCATGTGCGACATATGACTTGCATGCCACGCTCATGGCGCGCTAGCGGCCGTTTCGTTATCTTGATATACACCAAATTTGGTATTGAGTGACATGACTGTATGACGAACATAAGTGGCAGGTGGTAACATGAAAATCTTGGCATGCATGTCATCTACAATGCCATTTGCATGCCACGCTCATGGTGCGCTTGCGTCCAGTTCTTGACATACATCAAAACTGGTATATCGCGACTTGACTGTATGACGAACACAAATGACAGGTCGTAACATGTAAAGGATGACATGCAAATTATGTAAAGCATGATTTGCTCCTTCCTGGCTGCTTCGCATTACATCGATTCCCACAGTGCGTGGGATCTGCCGGCTTTTTTCTCTTTCGTACATTTTGCACTGCTTTTTGTCCTGCTCACGCTTACCTTGAGTACTCTCTGGTGTCATTGCCATAACATGAGCAGCTGACTCACTTAGTTCAATCACGAACACATTGCTAATCTTAGTTCTCGTACCTGCTTCCTCAACACACTCAACGGATGACTCTACCCAATCGTCATTATCATGGTTTGGCCCTGAGACATACTAACATCTGCAACACAATTCATCGGTGTGTATGTCAAGTTCTTACTGCCAACTCCGCTCCTGTCAAGTATCTCATATGCGCAGAACCTCATTCCGCCTACTCTTGCCTTCGATGGTATTTATAGCTTTTGCTGCGGTAATAGCAGTCAATTTCACCGACACACCTTTTCCTGCATCGTTTCCTTCGATTAACCTGTCTTCATGGTGGAAGGCGTTGTAGTTCACACTCGATGCACTCCATTTCAACTGCTACTCTTGTTCTGGCTCCCCTTCTTCCTTGAGCTCTTCACTCAATTTCCTAAATTCATGTGCGTGTTCCCTTTCTTCGCTCTTTTCTGCCTGTCTTTTTGTCTTTCGAATGATGTGAAGGCGTTAAAACTGCGTAGCGCCTACTTCTTTGTCTGCGTGGGCTCCAAGAAGAGAACGATGAAGTCCAGTGCGTGCGAAGTGCGCCGTTCTTGCGAGTCGCAATGTTGTTACTAGTCTGAGTGTAGAAAATATATATAGCTATGCCGTGTATCTGGGTTTGGTACTCATTTATTTACATGCGCTGACCTCGGACGCTTCCGAACTGCGACCTGCCATGAGACCGCACTACACACTTCAATTACAGTGCAACGTTCTTCATTCATAGAGGCAATTTATGTCGCATACACAAGGCACCACCAATTTCTCCACCTCGTAGAATGTTGCAACCGTCAAGCTTCCAGACTTCTGGCCGGCAGATCCAGCTCTTTGTTTCGCCACGATTGAGTGCCTTTTTCGTCGAAGCCGTATCGCCACGTGGCAGTCCATGTACGACTGCGTTATTGGCGCTCTCAGAAATTTGAACACCTCCGTCGTGCGTGACATCCTTCTGCAGCCACCAACCGAAAATCCGTACGACGCCTTGAAGGCAGCACTTCGCCGCACGACAGAGGCAGTCCAATATCGCATGCATGCCAAATCTGCTCACCTTGGAGGAACTCGGCGATGAAAAGCTGATGGATTTCTTCGTTGCATGCGACACGTTCTTGGCAATGACTCAGCGTCGGCGGACACTGCGATTTTCAGTGGGCTGCTTCTTTTGTGATTGCCTCACCAGGTACGCATGATACTAGCTGTACCATTCAACGGCTCGCTTGAAGTTTTAGCTGAGAAGGCAGACCGAATTATGGATTTTGGCGTGCCAAGCATTCATGCTGTTCAACTTGGTCATGCTGTTGCCACTGACACACCATCCCTTCACGCCCGCCTTGAGCGCATCTCGAGTCAAATTTAAGTCTTGCGCAGCAGGTCGACAAGCTTGCCACCGAAGTGGCTGGATTTCGTCCACACGCACCTCGTTCACTACCCGAGCCATGATTTGATGGACGCAACTGCCAAGTTTCCCTTTCACCGCCTCGGTCGACTTCAGTATGTTGGTGCCACACTCCATACGGTACCAATGATAGACAGTGCCGTTCGCTTTACGTTTTCACGAGAATCTACCGGGCCATGCACTGAGGACGGCCAGTGTTGTCGGCCCCAGAGCCAGCCGTCTCTTCCATGTGACCGATCGCATGACCAAAGTTCGCTACCTCGTTGACACCGGCTCCGCAATTTGCCTCTTTCCACCTTCGTCGACGGACCATCGCTGACGTGACCATTCTACGCATTCACTCACCGCCGTAAATGGCTCAACCATTAAAACTTACAATCAACGATCGGTGACTGTGGACATCGCACTGAAGTATAAATTTCGGTGGTGTTTTCTTGTAGATCGCTTTCGCATTCCTATCATTGGATTTCACTCGTGGCATTTTAAGCTACTCGTTGACGTGAGACAGCGTCGTCTCATTGACGCAGAAAACCATTCAAGTGTCCAAGTCCAAAAAACAGCAGGAAGAGGATGCTGGAAGTCGCGATGAAAATATCCGTAAACATGGGTCCTGTGCTCAAGCCGACGTTTCGACAAGTGGACTTGTCTTCATCAAGGCTAGAATTGATTTCCTTAGCGCTAGTGTATACATGCTTCCTACCCTTTCCTCCAATATGAACAACGGAATGGGGGAAGGCAACTGTGGACACAAATGTACGGTCGGAGTACCATCGTGACGAATTTCGTGAGTAAACGGGAACAGGTATTGTGTGAATAAAAAAGACATTAAAAACTTCCCCATCTCCCGCTAAAGGGAACCATGTATGGATGCGAAGCAGCGGGGTGATGGCTGGCTTGAGCGGGAGAAACGTCGTCGGTCCCGATTCGCGCCAGGGGCCGGTCGCTCATCGCGGCGCTGCACAGGAGAGAGAATGAGGCGCGCGCGCTCCATCATTTTCATACCGCGGAACTACCGTGGCGCCCCCCAGCGGAGTATGCAGCTGTCGCACCACCTGTCGTGGGCGCCGCTCCGTAGAGTAGAGGATTCCTACAGGAGAGAAAGGTGGGGAGCGTATGAGAGGAAAGAGCGGGGAGTGTGGGACGCGGGAAGGAGGGACGGATAAAGCCCCCGCAAGCACATGCAAGCAAGATCAAGAAATGGAGTCAACCGGACGCGGGCGCCGCTCCGTAGAGTAGAAGATTCCTAGAGGAAAGGTGGGGAGCGTAGGAGAGGAGGTGTGGGACGCGGGACGGACAAAGCCGCCGCAAGCAAGATCAAGGAATGAAGTCAACGGGACGCGGGCGCCGCTCCGCAGAGTAGATGATTCCTAGAGGAGAGGAAGGGCGGGAGCATAGGAGAGGAGGGAGAGGGGCTCTGGGACGCGGGACGAGGAAAGGAGTGACGGACAAAGCCCCCCGCAAGCACATGCAAGCAAAATCAAGGAATGGAGTCAATGTGGGCGACAGACACCACCGGTAGAGCGCGTTATTCTTTGCTTGCACCCACCACCTGCCTAGCCATTGCTAAGCACCCACTCTGTGCTCTCTGCCATGACTCTCATGACTAGAGACCGGATTTTAGACAAATGCCTATTTTGTTCCTTGCGTTCCTATCGTGCCACTTTGATATATGAGCACGAATTAGGGGTTAAGGAGGGCTTTTATAGTGTTTTTATAGTGCCTATAAATGCCTATTTTTGGGGTTTGTGCCTAAATGTCTATAAGTGCCTATAAATGCCTATTTTCGTGAATGGCGCCTATATGAGCACTATTTAAACTCAAATTTTGCTTTCGAGTACAGTTTGAGAACGTAATTCATGTTACCGGGCAAAATTGACGTTTCGGAACTCTATGGGGTGCCACAACCTAGTTCCCTAGTTCAACAAACTTCCGGTAAGCAACCGCTAGCTGCAGTTAAATGGGACGTGCTCGCCACTTCACCCCACCACACTGATATGTCGCGAGCGGTTGGAGCAGGGGGAGGAGGAGGAGAGGAAAATGCGTTATTTCCGCAACCCTAAATGGTAGCACGTCAAGCGTATACAGTGGAGAGGAGAGGAGAGTGGCGTCCGTGGCCGAGGACGTGTCAGGCGGCTTTTACAGCCGGTTTTCCAGTCCAGTGTTCCCAAGAAATTGAAGAACCTCCTTGAAGACCTGGGTTTGGTGGGGGGGCCGAAAACAGGAGGTGCCTCTGTGCAGCAGAAGGAAGATGGAGAACGAATGCGAAACCATGCATGGAGTGCCGTAAGGGGAATTCAGAGTGGAAGTAAAAAAAGAAATCAGATGTGCACTTGGCTTTTGTTTCGTTTGTAATTTACTTCTTAAAGGGCGCTTCACCAGGTCACATAAGAAATTTTAGTTAGACACTGGAAGTTGTTGCGTGCCGAATGAAGAGCTTTGTACCGCAAGAACTTTTTAGCTAGTTCATTACGAGCCGCGAAAGCATGCTGCTGGTAGGTGAGCTAGAAACCTTTGCCACTCGCAAGCCAAATTTCTACCCTGCCCTCTTCGCTATCGGAGCAACTCGGAGCCGGAAGATTGCGCGCGCAGACGCATCAACACGTCATGCGCACGCAAGATTACGCTATGTGCACATGGCATGCCCAAGCCAGGTCGTGCGCACAAGCGGTGTTGTATCATTTCGGCGTTCTCTCTAGTGTACTGCCTGTTTCTGTGGGATGGATCCCTCTGTGCACTTGGAGAGGCTGGCATGGACGATGTATCCTTAGCCCGACACAGCGCGTCGCACCGCTGTAACTGCTGTAAAGGACGACGCATTAAAAACACGCCAAGCGTTGTCAGGGCTAGCGCCGGCACGACGCGAAATGAAATGGAGGGAGCTTGGTCTCGCATCGCGCTCGATTCGAAGTAAAAAAAAATAAATAAAAACGCACACAGATTCCGTTTGTTGTTTTAATATTTCTACAACTTGCATTCCTCTATTCAAGCAACAGACTGCAAAAATTACACATGTCTCCTCGAATCATTCTCGCAGTGTCACGTACTACTCTGACGTATGCAGGACCATTCATTGTTGTACGTCACCTCCTCCATATCGGTGCGCGCGCCCGTGAGATCAAGGGCAAGCTGTCACGAAGCTAAAGGCACTTCGCTTTAGTGCAGGATAATTATAATGAATAGACATTGAAGGACACGAGGCCGTTTGTTTGTGAACGAGACAAACACGTTATATTTACAGAGCACGAGGACAATAAAGATAACGCAAGAGCAAGCAAAGCAAAACAATATGTACATACTAAAGGGCGACAAGTTTTCAAAGAAACAGTTTCACCGTTCGGTGTAACCAGGCACAGACGCCGCAGGGGAAATGCTCACAAGTGCGGGCAGAGATGGCAGTTGAGGTGGTGGCGTTGCAGAAGCGACGACAGAAAAGGACGACAGCAGACGCCGTGGTAGACGCCGGACCCGGTGGAGGTCATTGGCCGGACGCCCTTTCGGCGTTGGCCAGCCAATGCTTGCTGGTCGTCGCGGAGTCGCAGGAGGGCTTGAATCGCGGGTCCTTGCGACGATCCCAAGACGCCGGCGCCGGGTAGAAGCTTGACGTGGTGCCAGGTGGGAGCCTGCAGCGAGCATCAGTCAGGTACGCGGCTGGCCGCTACTACCGCGCCCTGGACACCGTCTTCTCCCGGCCACGTCTGCCCTGCAACTCCGTTCCACTCTCGAGTGTCGTCTTCAGAGCCACCGTGGAGAGCGCTCATTGGTCGAGCCATTCTCGCGCCACGTGCAGCAGGCGCAGAGTGTCATCTTCGTCGTCGTCTTCTAAAAGTCGCCACTCCACTTCACTCGCGCACATCATCACAAGGGCCCCACGTTTAAGAGTTTTTTTTGGTGGAAAAACTGCGGCAATGTGCGCGACAGTCATTTGTATAAAACTAACATGAAAAAGTCAGCACACAGTCAGCAAATACAAGATCATTCATTTGAGGTCAATGCACCGAGAAAAGCTACCGGTTGATTTAAATTCAAATCAAATCAAATCAAACTTTATTTAGTCCACAAGTTTGTGTTTTGTGGAACACGATCTCAAGTGATCGCATCCCACACTAGCCTGATATCTGAGCACTCTGACAAGCGACCAAGCAGTTCAGGTTCTAGGGCTTCACAAAGAAAAAACAACTTACCAAAGGCATATACAAAGAGATTCTCTATCGCCATGCGAGACAGGCGGTAGCCAACTGAAACGCCTTGTGCCTCAGGAGTGCATCTTGCATGATCATGGGAGGGCTCTAAATCATAAATTCTTTCGGGATTTTTCCGATTGAATAGGCAGCAGTTATATGCCCACTCACTATTGTTCGTCCCGGTTTGTGAGAAAGCTTCATTCTTTTTCTCGTAGCTGGTTACCTTTACGCCCATAGGCTTGTCTGTTACGGAGTCACAAGACACAAGACAGGTTACTTCGAAAATAGCGCTACCGCGTTGGCGCTGGATGCCACCGGATTTTGGCTGTGCATAAGCGGTAACAGTTGACGGAACGCATGACTCTTCTGTAATCATTAACATCTCACCGTCATCTTTCCTATCGTGATAGCCGCGTGCGACTGGGAGATCTGGAAAGACAAGAGTTTCTACATTCGGGCGAAGTATGGCGTTTGCAGAGATATTCAAAAGCGGGCAAACATTGTGACTTGGCCTGCAATCTTTGTTTGAAGACTCTGAAAACTCGCTTTGTACCGAAAAGCAACTGTCACTTTCTAATTCTTTAGTTTGCTCAAGGACAGTCTCTGCACTGTACTTGATTGAGAGATGGAGATTCTCGTGATCGAGAACTTGCAGCGTTCGTTGGAAAGACGAACAACGCTTAAGATTCCTAGGTCCTTCTTCAGGCACTGAACTTTTAGTTACAAGAGGTGAATAGTAGGCAGTTACCTCATCATGCACTGCATCATTGATAGGCATCAAACTGCCGAACGTCATCGCACTAGTTTGCGCTTCAAGAGTCGTGATCTCCTGTTTGAGAACATCCATATGTCTGTGATGTTGAGCTTTCTCAATGCTTAACTGCTCTCTCATGGTTAATATTTCTATTTGCCTCTCAGCAGCACGCCGCTCCCGCTCCATGGCCATCTGTTCATCAACCCAAGCCCTAAGGTCTTCCTTCTGAAGCCCCATGCTCTCGCCCATTTCGATTATCTTCCTTAGACGCTCCATATTTTTGTGCCCTCAAATGTCGTTTCACAAACGGCCTCGTCCTGTCGCGGACGCCATTGTCACGGTGTACCGTAGTCACCGTAGCAGGTTACAATTAGAAGAAATGACGAGGCATGATCTCTGTCGCACACACACATGCACAGATTTTATAAATTCTAAAACACTCGCGTCGTACACAATATACAATAACACACCATTCGCGTCATACACAAAACTTGGACCATCTCCCCGAAGGGAACCCTGATAGGATGCGAAGCAGCAGCGGTGCGCACGGCGTTGACCCGGTTGAAACGGGCGTCGACGCGGGTGCTGGAAGAACGGTTTGAAGCGAAACTCGGTGTAGCGTTTA
Source organism: Rhipicephalus appendiculatus (assembly GCA_030522465.1). Classification (NCBI taxonomy): domain Eukaryota; kingdom Metazoa; phylum Arthropoda; class Arachnida; order Ixodida; family Ixodidae; genus Rhipicephalus; species Rhipicephalus appendiculatus. The sequence goes on along the minus strand of JALIZH010031188.1, from coordinate 98,613 downwards.
CTCGAGTAAACGTTTCTTTGAAAGCGCAGACACGGGAGGCGGGTCAGAGGTGTTGCGAGCGGGCGGCCGGCAGCCGGCAGCTGCGGCGTGACCTACTTGGCACCGCTCCAACACCTGCGGTGAGGGGAGCGCTTTGCGGCGCGTTCGTGTGCACGCACGGAGGGACAGCGTTACACAGCCTAGCCAAATATCTGCTTCGCATCTAATAAGTGAGGAGGTAGTATCTGAACACTTCACAGTTAATATATAGGCAAAGAAAGTTAGGTATCACACATCACCGTGCCGTAGACAGGAGCGTCCCAGAAGTGATGCTCAGGAGTCGTTGCCTCGGTGCTCAAAGTTCCACTGGGCGTCGATTCACCAGGCTTGTGCGTCGCGAACGGATGGCGTGCTTAAACCGCAGGACGACAGAATTGAAGTTCCACTGTTGCACAGCTTATGAACTTGTGTCCACGAATAAGTTTCATTAGCACAAGGACCGAGAGCATCGGCAGGAGCCGGGATTTTTCTTGATGGCTGCTTCTTCCGTCGTTCTCTGGTCTTCTCTCCCCACGCGCTGCTCCTTCGCTTCTTTTAGGCGCGAAGCTCCTTAAAGCGGCACCCGTTCGTCTCTCGTCGTAGTGCGTAACCAGTCTTACGCTTTGACCTCCAAGGTGGTGCCGGTGGGAGATTTCTCCTGTGCGTTGTTGAACAATAAAAAATTCGCAGCGTGCGCGTTAACTAAAACAAGCCGAATTCTTCTGTCTCTCATTCCCCATTAGCAGCCATTGGCATTTCTCCTGTGCGTGATTAAACCAATAAAAATTTTGTTCAAAACGCCGTTGATTGATGAAATAAACCAACGAAAAGACGCCAGATGTTTCTAAAGCAAAACGAAAAGACGCCAGCTGCTTAACGAAAGACGCCAGGTGTTTTCTAAAGCAATGGTTTTATAATCAAAACCATATCGCGATACAGGTTTGTAGTTGACGATGCTCATTGCCGTCGGTGTGTGCTCGTATGGATAAGGATGCCGCTGCAACCAGTGCAAGAACCACTTAGCTTACATTTCACCGACCACAAAGCAGTCATAATGAAAGGACAACGGAAACCAGCAATAAAAGTTTGATAAAACATTTAATCAATCGTTTCACGTCATTTTTTAATCGGGCGAATTAACGGAAGAAATTTCACGGTTTAACCGATGATTACTTCCAGGAGCTTCGCCCAATCTCATCATCATTTTTCTTTTTTCTCCACGATGCTCGTGCCACCAGGGTTTCTCGCGTCGCTCTTCTTTTTTTTTCTTTCCGTTGTCTGTATTACGGAGGCTCAAGAGCGTTGTAGTCATTGTCGTTCTCACTTTACTATATAGTGTCCTTACACGCACCACATCACACTACCCCGCTGTTCAAGTTTTTTTTTTCGGAAAAAAAAACTCAACGCACAGAAAGAGAGACAAAGGTACGCATATCAATGGTAAGTTGTCGACTAAGAACACGAGCAGTTGTACACACGTGGGAGACACCCATCATATGCTACTATGCTTCACTGTATAGCAGTAATTACGCTATTCAAGACGAAATGCAAAAAAAAGCTTCCCTGCTAACAGAGTTGTTTTACTAGTAACCTTGTTTATATTACAGATGAAGTTCTCATCACTGTTTCCAATACATTCATGGGAAATAACTATGGAAGATACAAAACAGAACAAATGCCACTACTGTTTCATGAACAAGCAATAGACTCAAAAGAGCAACGTCAAGAGAACGAAGATATAATATCAGCAGATAGTGCTTGAACAATCTACCCTTCGAAGTTTGCTATTCACAAAAATCCTTGTTTTGTGTCGGATCACGATGTTTCTTTGCTCAGGGCAATTTCTTATTTTATGAGTGTGTAAGCTGCCTCCGTTTTTCCTGCCAAAAGGAACCGATCTAGCAGAGGAAGTCGAGGTTGTCTTTTTACCGATGCCCATTTCTTTGGCACAATCACCACAGGAGCATTCTATACGGCTTGCGTCTGCCTGAACACTGGGCCCCTGTTCCTTTTTTTCGGTATCTAGGTGAAGTACTATTCTACGCTTTCATCAGGGTTGGTTTTTGTAGTATTTGAGTCCTGGCGATGCACCCTTTGGCAATCACGCTGGCAATGATATTAACTTCACCACTTTCCTTAGAACAGGGTTCTCGCGGGCCAACCTTAGCATGTGTATGGGCTCACCGTTCTACTGGAAAACTCAATTTTCTTTGTGTATTTGTTCCGTACATTGGAATCACCCAATCACGGTTTGGTTTGTCTGGTTCTTGAGCTCCGGGAACGTTGCCAATAATTACATCGTATATTGGGGAGTCCATACATGTTGCGATAGTTTCTCCGGTAAAGTATGGCGACGACACTGTAACGGACGCTTCCGGTAGAACGTGGGTGCTTCCGTCAACCAAAGCGACGGCTATTTGTTTCCCGGTAAAATATTCCATAGGTACGAGGCTCTTGCGCACTACAATGGTGTTGCTCCCGCTATCTCGCAGAACAGACACAGCGGGTCCGTTTAGAACACCTGTTGTCACCGGCATATTTCTTCGAGTACAAAAATCTTGGTCATGTATCGTGCTGATGATGCCACCTGGAGAACACATGCGATTTTCTTCTTTGGTCATCCTTTCAGCAAACCCATGCTCAAGACACCCTAGTTGCGCCGTATCTTCAGACGCGCAATGGGAGCTTTCGAGAAGACAGGACGCCTCGTCCCGCCGTGAGCCTTTCTCTGTGCACTGTTTAGCCTCATGCCCGTGTCGACGACATTTCGCGCAAAATGGGGCTTTTGTCTTGGCACGGCAGTTTGAAGCCGTGTGCCCCGGTCTGCCACATAAGAAGCACTTTGTGATGATAGTTTCTCCATCTCGGCCAGGTTTTCGATTGTGAGTGCTGCTTTCCTCCGAATCTTCCTTAAAGAATAACAAATTCTTCTGTTGCTGGGCATCCATAAATATCTCGGCTACTTTTGTAGTAGCGCCCAATGTGCAACATTCTCTCTCGCGGAGGAAAGTAACTAACTTCCTGTTGCAATTTGATAAAAACTGCTCTTAGACGATCAAGTCGACGAGACCATCGAATGTATATGGGGAGTGTCTGAGAGCTCAATCCATCTATCAAAGTATCCTTTAATTCTAGCTGCGAACTGTGTAGCCGTCTCTCCGTTCTCTGGTTTCGATGCTCGGAAACGCTCGCGGTAGCCTTCCGCCGTGAAACGGAAACGCCGTAGAAGGGCTATTTTTACGTGGTCGTAATCTAGGCAGTCTTCTAGAGACAGTCTCCCATACACTTTTAAAGATTCTCCCGTGAGGCACATGCTCAACGCAATTGCCCATTGCGACTTGTCGCAGCCTTGGCTGGTCGCAACGCACTCGAACCTTTTGAGGCACGAGTCTAGATCATCTCGGGAATCCTCAAACTGTGGGAGAAACTTTCGCGGATTTACCGCCTGCGAACGAACCACATGTATGCCTTCATTCGGCCCTCCCTGCTGCGTTCGGTCCTCTCGTGCTGAGTCTAACTCTGCAAGCTTTATGCGTAGCTGAAGGCTGCGTTCCTCTGCTTCAGCTCGTGCTCGTTCCGAGGACGCCAGTTCGGCAGCTATTCTCTCGCGCTCAACGGCAAGCAGATCGCGTTCCTTCGCGGCTTCACGCTCCAATGCCCTTTCATCGCGTTGACGCTTTTTCTGCTCTGACATCCAGTCTTTCATCTCTTCCTCCGACAAGCCTACTCGTTCTCCAAGCTCGACTAACGTCCGCGTGTCCATCGCATCTACTATGTGCTTGTGCGGCAGAGAACTACTTCGTCCTGTCCAGCGGACGCCAAAATGTCCGAAGCTAAAGGCGCTTCGCTTTAGTGCAGGATAATTATAATGAATAGACATTGAAGGACATGAGGCCGTTTGTTTGTGAACGAGACAAACACGTTATATTTACAGAGCACGAGGACACTAAAGATAACGCAAGAGCAAGCAAAGCAAAACAATATGTACAGACTAAAGGGCGACAAGTTTTCAAAGAAACAGTTTCACCGTTCGGTGTAACCAGGCACAGACACCGCAGGGGAAATGCTCACAAGTGCGGGCAGAGATGACAGTTGAGGTAGTGGCGTTGCAGAAGCGACGACAGAAAAGGACGACAGCAGACGCCGTGGTAGACGCCGGACCCAGTGGAGGTCATTGGCCGGACGCCCTTTCGGCGTTCGCCAGCCAATGCTTGCTGGTCGTCGCGGAGTCCAGGAGGGCTTGAATCGCGCGTCCTTGCGACGATCCCAAGACGCCGGCGCCGGGTAGAAGCTTGACGTGGTGCCAGGTGGGAGCCTGCAGCGCGCATCAGCCAGATACGCGGCTGGCCGCTACTCCCGCGCCCTGGACACCGTCTGCTCCCTGCCACGTCTGCCCTGCAACTCCGTTCCACTCGCGAGTGTCGTCTTCAGAGCCACCGTGGAGAGTGCTCGTTGGTCGAGCCATTCTCGCGCCACGTGCAGCAGGCGCAGAGTGTCATCTTCATCGTCGTCTTCTAAAAGTCGCCACTCCACTTCACTCGCACACATCATCACACAAGCGGCGTTTAGTCCGACATTTGACCTCTTTCTCTTTCCGGGGTGCATAGCGTTGCTAATCTTGGCAGACGTGATCGTTACCGCCCAGTGCATGGGCGGTAACGATCACGCCAGCTCCGCCAGCTCGAAATGCTCCAACATGGTAAGGGGCCCTTAAGGTGTTCACAGACAGAGGATAAGTTGACCCAGCGCGATTAGACCCGGCTAATAAGAGGCTAAAAGACACTTCTTGCCTTTTAGCGGTCTGGATATTGGCTCCTGGGCTGCCCATCGCAGCCATGCTGAAAAAAAAGAGACCCAGTAGCGTGTTTATTCGACGGCGGACACTTAACTCACCAATGCTCGACAATAAACGAAGAGACCGTGTTCTGAAAACCGTGCGGGGAAACGGACAATAGCATGGCTAGTTAAACCATTGACGCCTTTGTGCCACCTTAAATTATAATATTTGTTTGCTTTCCTATCGTAGACACAGGTCGCACACGTCTTTCCTCGAAAATTTGAGTTTTTGTAAATATTTATTGTGCCTATATTTACGATTTTGGTGGCCTAAAACTGTATTTTGCCTGCCTGTTTTTGGCACCTAAAACGCGATTTTTTAGTGCCTAAAAATCCGGCCTCTACTCATGACTGTGACGGTGGTTGACGGTCTTATTGTACTACAGTGTTCTGGTTCGCATAGTGGCTGCTTCCCTACTTTATGAAAGTGACCGGACGCGGGACGGCGGACGGGGGACGCCGGACGGCGGACGCGGGAAGGACGGACACAGCCCCGAGCATAAGATGCTTCGCATCTAAAAGCGGAGGGAAGGGGGGAGGTGTGGACGTTTCGCTGAGTCACGGTTGTTAGAGGAAGCACCACTTAATAGTGATTCCTAGAAGGAGACATTACCTCTCATCGGTTTTCGTTGTGTATGTACCATATAGAATGGATTCAAGAGCCCCCTTAGAAATGTTCATATGTATTGGCTAGAGTGTATTGAACTTGTGATTAAGGTATGACTGTATATTTTCTGTCTCTTGGGGATCGGAAGTCCGGGTGAAGTATGTGAAGGTTGAAGTCGTTGAAGTTGTGACCCGCTACATTAAAACTTTGAGGACTCTTGATGTTCACCTTGAAGAGTCGAACGCGAAAGCGTAATTGGGCCCCGTGAGCACCGTCTTCTCAATAGCTAGCCCTGTTTCCGTTCTCGGTGCATGCCTCAACCATTCCGCAAAGGAAACGAACGACTGTGCGCGTAACATTAGCTGCTTCAAAGTATCTTAGAATGCCTACTAGAAGTGAAGTTGTTAAGTGTCCACTACGCCGTAATTATCCCCTTTGCGAATCAGCGAAGGGCCCACTACGCGTCCGTAAGGCAACACGTGAACCTAGCAGATGTTCACTTTGTTAATGCTCATAAGCGTGCGGAGGCTTCACCTTCGGTTAAGGGGGGGGGGGGGGGAGTGGCAAGGTTCATAGCAGCGGCTTCCCTCCCTATTATGTCAATGTATGCGCCAGACTTCGCGCCCCCCTTCTTAGGTCACTGGGGCGTCGTCCCCCCCTGCCTTCCCTCGTGCGCACGCCTATGTTATGCTTTTGGTGCTGCTGATGAATAATTATGTCCGAGCGCTTTGCAATAGGTGGGGCTTTAAAACACCCGGTCGTTAGGCAATTGACTTGTTTTGACGGCTGGAGCGATTCTGCGCTTCTGCCACGAACTATTACACCAGTTAAGGAGACTCCTTCCACTACATGACATCACACTGTGTTTTCTTCAGAAGCAGTTTCAAAAAACAGCGTGGCTCAGTAGTAGAACATCTACTTGCCATGCAGACGACCTGGGTTAGATTCTCACTCGGACCCGAACGTTTTTATTCAATTTATTTGCATCTTTTTTATTATTCGGTCGCGGACAAGATGATGATTTTTTTAGCACAACGAACGACGCCGCCCGGACGCCGACGCCACCACCGGAATTTCTGCGAAATGAGCTCTTAAACGCTATCGCGTTAAAATGCAGGGTTACCGCTTTCGGTAATTTCTTTGCCTTGTCGGCGCAATACCCGTTTAGTTTAACATTTACAGGCAGTCCGATTTCGCCAAGGTACCGTTTGTGGCAACATGAATATTTTACCATATGACCATTAAACCTTACGTTCAACGATCGGTCACTCTGGACATTGGACTGAAGCAGAAATTTCGCTGGTGTTTCCTTAGAGATAACGTTCGGATTCCTATGAAAGCAGCTGAGTCTGAGCGCCGGCTGCCATCCGCGTTTCGTGTTCGTCTTTGCCATAGTATACCAAGGTCAATAAAACTATGTAAAAATGGGTGCAACCACTGCTGCCATGCCGATCCCGTAGCAATATGCAGTGCATGATCTGTATTCTTTGACACAGAAAACTGACGCACCTATTTCTATCAAGGCATGATTCACTGACAAGTTATGTACGTTTCGTGTGAACGGCGAATCAACAATCAATTTAACGCTCAAGCGTAGATGCCCCATCTGTGAAACCAGTGACGTGGGATGTAGCCCCTCAAAGCAAAGGCATCTCGAGGCCAATCGGGAAGCAGGAAGAATACAAGCCACGAAGCGTCGTGCAGGGGGGTATATCTGAGCTAAGAACTACACGGCTAGGCGGAGAACAAGAGCAATACCCAGTGTCCCAGCCAGACATGAACGCATGTCGCTCGATTACCCTGAGCATATCCCGGAACAGTGGTGAGGTGAAGGGTTAGTGGCGAACCCCTTTGTTAGCCTACCTGGACCTTTCCAACGCATGATCTCTGGTGGTAGCGAACTTGACCCACTTCGCATCTGTGCCGTGGTGTCACGTTCCAGCGCCACTGTTTCATTGCTCTGTGGTGATTGTTTGTGACATCTGCCAGACATCGTTTTAGTCGATGTGACTTGGATCGCCGTGTTGGAGCAAGTATAAGCCTTCAGCTTTTGGACCTTGTGCCAAAGATCGTTTTGGAAGGGTACTCTGCAGTCCCTCTGAACTTCTCGTGAGTGCGGCTATTCATCCAAGCCACATCCCTTGCTTGACCTTATATCGGCTATGGAGCAGCTGATATACTCCCTGATAACGTTTATGCCGGTTCGGCTTTTTTTTTTCAATAGCGGCTAGTACTGTACTCGAGGGTGACCGTACAAACTGAAATCATGCTGCGGGCACTCTCTGAAACATTGTGTATGGCAAAGCCATCCTGGTTGCCATAAAGATATATTGTACAGACAATGAACAACGAGGTAGCACCTATTCGCTTGCGCGTAGCCGGAGTTCACGGATTGAAACTGCACGGCATCTTTTAACAGCGGAGCTGTTTTAGACAGCTCTAATCTGTCTAACGCGAACAAACGAACGAACAAAAAAAGAAACTGTACACCGCTGTGACGTCACCGCGTGTTGCCTAACACCCAGTTGCACAGCTGGTGACTGCTGTGCCAGCAGCCCGCCTGCCTGTACAATGCGCGCAAGGGATTCATCACATCAGGCGGGACGTCACACCCAAATGTGCACGCGATCCTTCGTTCTGTATAAAGCCGGCACGTGGCGAAGAGCGCTTGGTGCCAGAAGGAGACATGGGGAGACGGAATACGGTTCCCACTGCCGATGAGGAATCCGCTTACCGGGAATCGCGGCATCCTGCCACGTGAGACTGCTGGAGTCGACTCGTTTAATGGATTTTGTCACGTAGTACTCCCGAAACAGCGAGAGGTGACCGTGCTGAGCTCGTCTGGAATTTGGCATCACATGGCATTACAACGTATAGCTTAGCGCTAATTGGCATCACTTCGTGTGGCCAGCACCAGCTGAGAACCGATCAGCTGCGCTGTGCCTTTAGCCTGGAGCTACTAGAGCAAGCTACGGCCGGCGTTTATTGCGGTCGCCGTCATGCCCCGGCTATATATATATATATATATATATATATATATATATATATATATATATATATATATAAACAATGAAGGGATAACACAGGACCCGGAAGTAACAGTTCAAAAATTATATCAAGCACGTAGGAAAAATTGTTCTCGTAAGGACTGACGTTTCGGCCGCGGGACCGGCCTCCGACGAAGGCCGGTCCCGCGGCCGAAACGTCAGTCCTTACGAGAACAATTTTTCCTACGTGCTTGATATATTTTTCTGAACTATATATATATATATATATATATATATATATATATATATATATATATATATATATATATATATATATATATATATATATATATATATATATATATATATATATATATATATACAAAACCTACAAATAAAATAAATCACAAGAAAAAAAATGCCCCCCACCTCCCCCGAAGGGACTCGTGAGGAAATGCGGATGCATTTCGCGCGCGCTTCACTCCATTTATATATGGTGGTTGTGGTTCGAAGAAGGAAAAGGCGCCTAATTTCTGCAGCCTGGTCGGGAGCACAGCGCAGCGCCTGTTTATTTTTTTTATTTAAATATATATATATATATATATATATATATATATATATATATACGTGTGAGCGAGCGGACGGGAGAGTGGGGCGCCGGGAGGAGAGAGAGCGAACGGCGAGAGAAGGCGCGCGAAGCGCTGCACCTGCACTCTCTCGCACCACATGCTCTGGTTGCTAGGGGCGAGGATAAGCGCGCGCGCCAGCAGCTGTTGCTATGGGAGAGGGAGTGTGAGCGGAGAGATAACAACGCCGGACAACGCCGCACAACGCCGGATGCCTAACATAGCCCGACTAAGAAATGCATTCGCATTTAAAATTCCGAAACACCCGACCGGGAATTTGAACCAGCGACCCCTTAATCCGCAGCTCACTGCGTTAGACAACTCAACCAAGCGCAATGCTTGTTCCGGCGTAATAACGGTGAGCTATTTATATACACCATTTACCGCTGGCGGTACGCAGATCTCAGAGGAGCTTGAGCGTGTTTTCTATTACGGAACGCTTCTACATTCCTCGAGGAACCCCCCAACAACTCTAGGTGACATCCTCGAAAACGAAATAGGAGAATGACAAAAATACAGTGATCCCCATCCAGCTCTTACTGGAGAACACACGCGAGATTGGCGTCGAGTACAAACCAGCACGTACCCTCACTAACAAAGAAACCACCACATAAATCCCACAATGTACACGTGCAGTTTTCCGTGGTGTGGAGAACTGCCAACTCTCACTCACATTGCGTGGGAATGCGAATCGCGGCCCTAAAACATCAACTCTCCCTTTTGGGGGAGAACATCTCGAACGAGGCAGTGGGAGACCCTCGCTTGCTAGCAAGGATGGCGAGACCCAGCTGGCTCCGCTCGACCAAGCCCAGCGAGCCGCAAAGACCAGTGGAGCCCTGGACTGAGGACCCCACCGATTTGCCCAGAAACATTTTAGAAAATAAAAAAGTTTCATCATATACATTTTCTTTCAATACAATCTGGCCTTGAGACGGAGACAAACAAGTGGCCCCTTTCTATACCTACTCATGATGTGGAACGAAAAAAAAAAGTACGACGGGAACACCTTAGGTCAGACGCCACCGCGTGGCAGGAGACGCAGAGGGGTGATTCCACGCACCCCAGTTTCAAATAAAAATAAATACCTAAGAACGTCGGCTTCTGCATTTTCGACACTTGCAGCGCGTTGCTCAAACTGAAAGACGTAAAACTGTGGCAGTTGTTAGGTAATCCTTGTCCTGTGTATACCTGCGCGTACTTGTCGAGCGTCCTCCTTTGTGATTCAGCGGCGCGCTGCAAGTATGAGCTGCTTGTCGTTCTTCGTGTGACATTCTAATTTCTTGCTATCGCATTTATTGCTTCGCCCTTGCGGCGGAACTGTGACTTTTTTTCCCTTCCCTTGTCCTTTTATCGGTGGTTTGCGTTTCCCCTTACCTTAAATTTATCAAGTAGCTACTAGGCACAATTGCAGTCTCGCATTTCTTTTATTATTATGTGGGATTTTACATCCCATAACCACGATATGATTACAAGAGACGCTATAGTGGAGGGCTCCAGAAATTTTGACCATCTGATGTTCTTTAACATGCGCGGACATCACGCAGAACACGGGCCTTTCGCATTTTGCCTCCATCGAAAGGCGGCCGCCCATCTGAGATCGAACTCGCGACCTTTCGGCCAGCAGCCGAGTACCACAACCGCTACACCACCGCGGCGGATCTTCAAACTTTTCTCAGTGAACATCCTCGGTGGCTTACTGGTAAGTAGTTACAGTGCTCGGCTACTGACCCGAAAGAGGCCTTGTGGATCCTGCACGCTGCCGCCGCACTTCAATAGAAGCAAAATGATAGAGAACCTGTACTCTGGGATGTAAATACACTTCAAACAATTAAGGTGGCATAGCTCAACTACATTCATTTTAGCGCGGCGTCTGTGGCATACTGACTCTGGGATGTGAAACGCATTTGACGGCCCACTTTTTCTCAGTATGACATCTTATTCGTAGGAATTGTGTACGCAAGCGAAAGCGGTGTGAATCGGACCCTACGTTTTAGTGGTTTCTTAATTCGAGAAACAATTCAGTTTTCCTCAGAAGCATTAATCAATGTTTGTTCAATATTCCGTATATGTACATGACGTGTTTCTCCACCATGTCAGTCTAGCGAACCATGTGTAAATGTCTGTGGACGCCCAAGGTTCATCGTCTTCCCGGGACTCCGCGGCAAAGTGGCTTTTCGTTTTGGGATTTATTGAACCAGTACTTCTGCAACTGGAAATTTCACGGAAAATGGTGCACGTTTTTGGGAGCGCTATTTCGATTTACGTTCCACAGTTACGAGAGATCTTATCACAACAAGAAAGTAGTATATCCAAACCATCTTTGCTTAGCTGCGCATTTAGGGAACATGGTTGATGACGTTTAGCACTCCCTCCTTTTACAGCGAAAGCTGTTATGAGATCACAACAAGGGTCGTTTCTGCGCCGTAGTTGTCCGCCGCCGCCGCCGCCGGTGTCCGTAACCAATATCGCACGAAGTAAGAAAAAAACTAAATAAATAAAAAAAACATTTATGACCGAATGGGACTCGAACCCGGGTCTTCTGCGTGGCAGCCCAGCGCTCTACCACTGAGCTACGCCGCTGCTTGAAACTGCGGTGCAAACTGACCCTAGGCAGGCTTCATGTCGGGTAAGGAATCGCGTTCACGTGTGTTGTTAAGCGTTTTAGAACAGTACAGTAAGAACCAGGCGTCTCACAAATCGAATTGCGTAACGAGTGGGTCGTTCAATGCTCCAACCCATTACAAAAGCCTGAGGCGAAATTCTTCATCGTCGTCAGCCACAGCATCAACAAAGTGCACATAATGCGTTACAAGAGTGTAGGGGGTACCACGCTTTTCTGAAGAATGAAGAATAATGGCATAGTAGACGCTTCCCCACTACACAAAAATTATGGTGATTTATGGCGTAGTGGGTACCATTCAAGTGCGGTTGTTGTAGTTGCCCCAATAATGTTTAAAAAAGGCCCTAGAAAGGCCGCTCTCCCAGCTTTCGATGTGGCTGTGCTGCGAGTTCCGCGCAGGCCTCGCGGTTTTTTTTTCGAGGCGTGCCGAGAAACTTCTCTCTGAACATTTCTCCTTAGTAGCTGAGACGTCAGTATTGCTGGCCCAACATTTCGGCGTTGTAACTCCAGCATGGGGCGATTTCAACTTAGCGCTTATATTCATGCTACCACACGGCGCACCACACAATCCCGGTTTTCGAATATTTCAACGCAAGCTTCTGTCCTGTCTCTCGTGCCTTTTTTTTATCTCTTGAAGTATAACATTTAAAAAGCGTCTTCATGCCGTAATGCAGAAACAAACAAGTTGTTTAAAGGGAGCATCCAGGAAGGTACATAAGCCGGCTGATGCATTATACGCCATTTCAACGTGAACGTTGCTTCGGTGATGGCCTAGACGCTCGAAGAGGCCTTGTTCTGAGAATTGTGATCTTCCTAACCCTATTAAATGCGAAGCATTTCTTAGCGAACTTCGGCGACTTTGAGCGTATCTATCTATCTAGCTATCTACTCGCTTACGACTTTGTGCTCTCCTGGCCGTATCGTTAATGGGATTTATACCAAATTTGGTATGGCATAACATGACCGTATTGCGAACATAAATGGCTGGTCATATCATGAAAATCATGACTAGCTTGTCATGAAAAGCATGATTTACCTGCCACGCTCATGGTGCGCTCCCGGCCGTTTGGTTAGCTTGATATACACCAAATTTGGGATAGAGTAACGTGACTGTATGATGAACATAAATGACCTGTGGTAATATGGAAATCATGACTTTTCATGAGCGACATGACTTGCATGCCACGCTCATGGCGCGCTCGCGGCCGTTTCGTTAGCTTGATATACACCAAAATTGGTATTCAGTGACGTGACTGTATGATGAACATAAATGACCAGTGGTAATATGGAAATCATGACTTGTCATGTGCGACATGACTTGCATGCCACGCTCATGGCGCGCTCGCGGCCGTTTCGTTAGCCTGATATACACCAAATTTGGTATTGAGTGACGTGACTGTATGACGAACAAAAATGACCAGTGGTAATATGAAAATCATGACTTGTCATGTGCGACATGACTTGCATGCCACGCTCATGGCGCGCTCACGGCCGTTTCGTTAGCTTGACATACACCAAATTTGGTAATGAGTGACGTGATTGTATGACGAACAAAAATGACCAGTGGTAATATGAAAATCATGACTTGTCATGAGCGACATGACTTGCATGCCACGCTCATGGCGCGCTCGCGGCCGTTTCGTTAGCCTGATATACACCAAATTTGGTATTGAGTGACGTGACTGTATGACGAACATAAATCATCAGTGGTAATATCGAAATCATGACTTGTCATGTGCGACATGACTTGCATGCCACGCTCATGGCGCGCTCGCGGCCGTTTCGTTAGCTTGATATACACCAAATTTGGTATTGCGCGACGTGACTGTATGACGAACATAAATGGCAGGTCCTAACATGTAAAACATGACATGCAAATTTTGTAAAGCATGATTTGGCTGCATCGCATTACATCGATTCCCACAGGGCGTGGGATCTGCCGGCTTTTTGTGTTGGTGAAAGAGGTACTATATGTCTGGTCCAACGCACCTGCTATCCCTTCTTTTAATCCCTTCACCCCTTCCCCCCAGTGCAGGGTAGCAAACCGGATGGGCGTCTGGTTGACCTCCCTGTCTTTCATTCCTTCCTTCCCTCCTCCTCCTCCTCCACCTGCTATTTCCACTTATTTCAGAACTACATTCGCCACCAGCCTAAAAGGCAGTGTTTATTTGGTTTTTGAGTGCTTTGGTAAAAGACACCATTGAAAATTTGTAATATGCGGCAAGGGATACATATTGTCCCGGGCTCTTGACATTGACGAAGGGAGCACACGGCGTTTTCAAGGTTTAACTTTTTATTTGGGCGAACCTGTGCCCGGAAGACGAAACTTCACCTACAACCAATACACGCTGTCGACTGATATCCGCCAACGGAGCGTCGGCCGTCGATAATCTGTAAAGCGGTGGAACACTCCATCGAAGATTCCAGCGCTATCGCTAGCGGCCGCGTAAGTTCCAGTACAAACTCTGATGTTCGCGTTGCGCGCGTGATCTCATCACAAGTTTCTAAGATTATCTAGATGGTTCATAATCATTCGGGCGTGGTTTGGGCAAGGCGTGTAATTGGGCAGTGCCATAAAAATACGAATAGAGAATGTATGGCATTCCCCCCTATGAAAGAGCATCGTCCCGATGCTTGTGACATAACAGGCGAGGGCGAAGAAAAGTGCACACACAAATATAGGGTAATAATAAAGGAAAAAGTACAGTTGACTAACAAGTATAAACTGGCTTTAGGCGCACGACATGGACGACTTCAGGTCGTGTGCGGGGCCGCTAAGAGTTTGTAATGCCGTCTGGGATGAGCTAGTACTCTAGAGCGCCGAGACGTCGAAGTACCTTGTAGGGCCCGAAGTATCACCGAAGTGATACTTCGGTGATACGGTGAAAAACTTCGGTGATACTTCGGGCCCTACGAGGTACTTCGACGTCTCGGCGCTCTAGAGTACTAGCTCATCCCAGACGGCATTACAAACTCTTAGCGGCCCCGCACACGGCGTAGGTGGGCGAGTTGTCCGGCTTTGACTCTCTGAAGGTAGACAGTGACGTCGAGGTTTTCTTCGTTGGTGACGCTGGGTAGTATGGCGTTGAGCGTCTTTTCCAGGTTCCTTCCGTAGACCAACTTGTATGGCGTCATCTCTGCCGTTCCCCTGCACGGCCGTGTTTTATGCGAAGGTCACGTAAGGCAGGATGGTACCCACGTCTTGTGTTCGACGTCGACGTACATGGCCAGTATGTCGGCGATGGTCTTCTTTAGATGGTCCGTGAGGCCGTTGCTCTGTGGGTGGCGAGCGTTGGTACGGCAGTGGCTTGTCAGTCTGTATCGCAAGATCGCCTGAGTTAGGCCAGCAGTAAAGGCCGTACCACTGTCGATCATAAGGACATCTGTGGCACTATGGCAAATGACGATGTTCTCAACGAAAAACTTGGCTACCTCGGCGGCCCTTCCTTTGGGCAGGGTCCTTGTTTCGGCGTAGCAGGTGCGGTACGCGGTAGCTACGACGAACCATTTATTTCCGGAAGTCGACCTTGGGAACGGCCTCTGTAGGTCCATGCCAATTTGCTGGAATGGTGGGCCAGGTAGTTCGATCGGCTAAGAAAACATGCTGGTCTTGTCGGTGGTGTCTTGCGTCGCTGACAATCTTGGCATGTCCTTACATAGTGAGGGACGTCGGCGGGAAGGCTCGGCCAGCAGTACTTTTCGTGTATTCTTGCGAGCGTTGGAAAGACCGTCGGTCTTTTCCAACGCTCTGCTGGACACCTCGGTCTTAGACCGAGGTGTCCAGCCGTCGGACCGTCGTGTAGAGCCTGGAGGGATTTCTGGTCGCAATGCTGAAGGCACTACGAGGTGGTAGTTGGCTCGCAGTGGCGAGAAGTTCTTCTTTATGAAAACGCTGTTTCGCAAGCAAAGTGATGCCAGTCCTCCGTTGAATACCATCGGTCCTCGCTTGAATGCCTCACTTGATTGTCTCACAGTTCCGCGTCGTCTCGTTGTCGTTCAGCGAAGTCGTCGGCACTTATGGTTCCCAAGAAGAAGTCATCCCGGTCGTCCGGTGGCGGGCGACAGGGTGCTTTCGTCCGGACTTGTAAACGACGGTGATGTCGAATTCTTGAAGTCTTAGACTCTATCTTGCGAGACGACCTGAAGGGTGCTTCAAGTTAGCCAGCCAACACAAGGCGTGCTGGTCGCTCACAACTTTGAAGTGCCTGCCGTACAGGTAGGGGCGAAACTTTGACGTGGCCCAAATGATGACAAGGCACTCCTTTTCCGTTGTAGAATTGTTGGCTGCTGTCTTGGATAGCGACCAGCTAGCGTAAATCATAGCCCTTCCCAGTCCGTCAGTCGTCTGCATAAGTACGGCGCTCAGTCCTACTGTGCTTGCGTGCGTCGTGTGAATGTCGGTATTGGCGTACTTGTCGAAATACGCAAATGTCGGAGGCGTTCTGCAGGTGTCATTTCAGTTCATGAAATGCTTGGACTTGTGCTGTTTCCCACCTGAATTTGACGTCGGTCTTCGCTGGTTGCCTTAGTGGCTGGGATATGCGTGAAAAGTGTTTGACGAAGCGTCTGTAATATGCGCACAAGCGTAGAAATCGGCGCATGGCCTTTTTGTCGGTGGGTGGGGGGAGGGGAAGGCGGCGATAGCAGCTGTTTTCCGCGTGTCTGGGCGCGCTCGAGACTTGGTGCTCACGCGACCCCAAAAACAAGAGCTCCCAGTACACAAAGCGGCACTTTTCAGGCTACGAGGTTAGGCCGGAGTTCTTGATTGCTTGAAGTACAGCTCAAAGGCACCGGAGCAGTTCGTCGAAATTTGAGGCAAGCACAATGACGTTGTGCAAGCACACCAGGCAAGTCTGCCGCTTCAATCCTGCCAGTACTGTATTCGTAACACGTTAGAATGTTGCTGGTGCCAAGCAAAGACCAAAGGGCATAAACTCGAACTCGAAGAGGCCGTCTGGTGTTATAAAGGCAGTCTTCTCGCAGTCTCTCTCGTCGATTTCGATTTCCTGATAGGCAGCCTTGAGGTCCATCAACGAGAAGTACCTCGCGTTGTGGAGTCGCTCCATGGTGTCGTCCCTCCATAGAAGACGGTACACGTGCTTCTTCGTTATTTTGTTCAGGCGGTGGTAATCGACGCGGAAGCGTAAGGTTTTGTCATTCTCCTTCACTAACACTTCGGGTGATGACCACGGACTGTTAGAAGGCTGGGTGATGTCGTCACGTAGCGTTTCTTGACTTGTCTCTTTATGGCGTCACGTTGTCGCGTCAAACTCTGTACGGGCTCTAACACAATGGTCTAGCACTTCTACTATGATGCGACTGATGTCTGCCGAATTCTTGACGACGACGTAAAGCAGTCCTTGTAGTGCAGCAGCGGGGTTTTGGGCTGTTGTTGCTTATGCTTTGGAAGGCTCGGATATACTTCGACAGCTGGTTATACTTCGACAGCGGAAGCGCAATAGGTTAGGCAGTGACACACTCAACGCCACGATGGTGACGCGTTCAAGACTCCACTCAAAAGGGATCTGCTGTAACAGCTTCAAGGTGACGCCCAAACACATCAATCTTCACCCACAGCAGAACACTCGAGTGAACTAAAACAGAAGATGAACAAGCCGCCGAAGATGTCGGTTTTTTCGGTTTGCCCAAGAGGGCTGACATGTTCTAGTCATTGTGCTGTGATCCTAGCTTTATATATTTTAAATACCTTGCTTTTTTTCAGTTAGAGGCACACAAAACTTCTGCGGTCAATTGAAAGGTTTCCCAGTCAATATATATTCTAGTCACTTCACATTTATTTATTTTTTTCTTTACGGTAGTTTGCAGAACCGTTCCTAATCAAGTCAATAAAATGTTAAATACCACCACAAAAGCTTGTTTTATTTCACAATATTTAGTCACCATTATTGAAAAGTTGACGTGCTTTTTGTACAAAATGTGGTGCATATAGATACAGAGCGTCTGCTAGGCACATTAATGTACAGTCGTCAGCAAGCTTAATACGAACGCTCCACAGTGTGTCCTGAAACAGTTTGACTGACGCTGGCGCCGCGTAGCTTTTATTTTTGTTGCCGAGATGTTACCCATGCACGCCGACATATTATCCAAGCATACCGAGGCATTATCTCGGCAAGAGCACCCAGCGCTTCGCGGCTGGCATCAGTCAAACTGGTTCAGATTCCGTGTCGCAGTGTTCGTGTTAGGCTTGCTGACGACTGTACGCCACGTCACTCAGTAACAAAAAAAAAACAATAATAAACTTTTCTTCTTATGCAGTGGCCGTGTGCATGAGCATGTTACAGCATTCCTTTAGCATCGCATACCGCTTAAAGCGAGCTGCAAGGTAGCTCCTTCGTAGTATTAAAAGCCCATCTCAGAGGCGATGCTTTGAGTTGGGCAGGAATGAAGAAAAAGCGATGGGAAGAGCCTGACACACATCGAACACTATATATATATATATATATATATATATATATATATATATATATATATATATATATATATATATATATATATATATATATAAACTTTTGTGTGCAGGGAAATATGCGGGGATTTTTGGCGATTTATGCGGGGAGAAATGCCTGAAATCGGGAATTTTCGGGCTTCGGAAAGGGAATTCTTCTGTCCAGGACGGAACATCACTGTTCGCATCTACACATGGTTCCCTTTAGCGGGAGATGGTGTAATCTTTAAGGGGAAAGCCTTTAATGTCTCATGCTCACGTCCGTCCGGTGTCCGTCCGACCTCCGTCCGGCGTCCGTCCGTCCGTCTGTCTGTCTGTTCGGCCGTCCGTGCATCCATTCGTCTGTCCGTCCGTCCGTGCGTCCGTCCGTCCATGTCCGTCCGTCCGTCCATCCGAGCTCTGGCATGGAGCGAGGTGGCCGGCGGGATGCGCAGACGGACGCCGGTCGCGTCGGACTCTATAGCGCTCGCGCTTTGCTTGCGTAGCGCCGCTGTGCCCAGAGTTTGCAATCATTCTGACCGACGCCGTCTCAATGGACCCAGGCGTTCACGAAATACACTTTCCAATTTACAAAGGGTCCGTCAATATAAGAGCTGGAACGCGGATGGCGTTTGCACGATGCGCAAAGCGCGAGAAAATACTAACGCATGCGAACGGAGGAAGATGAGTCTCGCGTGTCGCTGCGATTCGCGGTAAAAAAATTAAAGAAGAAAACACGCACCCATTCGGTTTCTGTCTTATCCCACTGAGAGTGTAAAAGAAAAAAGACATGGCATAATCAGTGGAATGGCCACATGCTTTCGCCGAACACACTTTGGAATGTACAAAGTGTCCTTCAATTTTTTGTGACGCTCCTATAACTGCGGAAGACGTGACACACTTGTTCTGGTCGTGTCCTGGCCTAGAGCAAGCACGCCTTCGCGCTCTCCGGACTTACAAGGATGGATAAGAGGACCATTCCACCGATCTTTGTTGAACTTTATGCACTAGTTCAACTTGTTCGTTTATGTGTGATGAGCCTCTCGTGTTATGCACGTTTGTTATGCCAAAGGGCAGTCTTTCGAATAAAAAAATATTGCATCATGCGCGCCTCAAGTATGTTTTATTGCGATAGCAATTATATGAACACTCTCCGCGAATTTTTGCCATCGCCTTCATGTCCAGGATAAGTATTGTATGTATATACAAATGCCACAAAGGAAAATAAGTCAGAAGAAAAGATTTTTGAATTGCGCCACCGCGATTCGAACCTGTGATCACTAGTGCACCAGCGTGCCGCGTTAGACAGCTCTGACACGTGCCACTCGTTCTTGGTAAAGTTAACGGCGAGCATTTACCGCTGGTGGTACGCAGATCTCAGAGGTGCCTCGGCGTGCTCAGTACCACCCGCACGATGGTGCGAAGGGCGCGCTTTAACGAAATGTTCCTATATTTTAAGGCGAAAGCCTTGAAAGGTCCCTTCACCATTTGACATAACGAATTTTAGTTAGACACTGCAAGTTGTTGCGCGCCCAATAAAGATCATTATGCCACAAGAATTTTTGTAATCGGTCCACTAGAAGCTGATAAAACCAATGTTTTGAGGCGGCGCGAAACCATGATGCGAGGAGGCGAGCTTGAAATGTTTTCCGCTCGCCCCGTGTAGCCTTCGCAAGCCAAATCCCTTCCCTGCCCTCTTCGGCACGTGAACGGGATGATCACATGACGCATAGGCATGAACACGTCATGCCCACACGCGGGCTGTTGCGTGCCGCCGAAGCGGCGTCTCGGGCCTAGTTCACCTCGCGCCCGCCCTGGGGCCTCTGGTCGTCCCACAGAGATGCGCTTCCACATGCATTGGTACGCGCGACAGTGACTCTAATAAGGGCGTAAATAAAGCGTTTTGTAGTTGAACATCACAGGTGGAATGTTGAAGTCGTTATTAAATGTGCCTATTACCCCACATATGTGAAAAGTTTGCCCTAGGAGTGCCAATATTTCGTAGAGTGGGCCTCAATACTCTCCGTGAAGGCTGCCCGCTTGAATCATCTGCAGCGAAAAGTGTCACTGATCCCGTTAATAGGGAGGCAATCGCCGGGGAGATTCCAAGGGCTGACGTATCGGGCCACCGAAACACACCACGAAATCACAGATAATTTAAATGTAGGTCCTTTTAGTTCACCAGCGAAGGCAGGCTGCGGCGCAAAGACAGAGTTAGTGCCAAGAGTTGACAAGACAAACGAAATGTATTCTCGGGTAAGGCAGTACAAGCATCACACAAACTTGCACGCTCGGCTGGTATCAATTACAACCCACAACATCACTTAGATGGTGTTTAAAACAACGGGAACAAACTTACCATGCTAAGAGCGCAATGTCATTCATTAGAAACTGTCCAAGAACAATTAAAGCCTTGCATATTCACAAACGTGCGCAGCCGACAAGTCTTCGAACGTCTCTGTAATATTCATCTCCCAGGAAATACTCAAACGAACTCCAACGCTGATCGTCGTCTCGGCGACACTATTCAAAACAGAGCTGCCACGGCGTCACCACTTGATTATTCAAGATCGACTAACTACACACGACTCACTCGAACAACATAACGTCTTCGATGGCTTCACCACCCCGTTAATCCTCCGTCACCTCTCGTTTGGATCCTTCCCCGATTTGCGAACATTCGAAGTTATTGTTCGGCTCGTACCACAGCAACAGCTACGGGGAAGGGATTTGCCTCGTCGGTCCGTCTGCGGCGGTCGGCCCCAATAGAGGCCCCACTACAATGTCTCGAATTATCTCGATCTGCGCGGGCGTTAGGCTGTCGCGACGGCGTCTTCGGTGAAGAGGAGGGTAAGGGTGCGCCCTGGGCGCCTTTTGATACTTGTTTTCTTCTTTCTTTGCGCGCGCCCGTTGACGGGCACGGTCGACGTGGTGATTTGATGCTGTCGTCTGGAAGCAGCGGAGCGCTTGTTTTAGCGCTGGTTTGTGACAGAAATAAGTGGTCTATTACCAAGAGAACGCTTCCAGGCACTGCTGATCGCAGGGGAATACGTGGTAATTCACAGTAGCGTCTCTTATCCCGTTCGAGCTGCTCAGTGGCACACAACAGCTTGGCGGCATCACACCACTGGAACAAACTGTCTGCCACACACGTGCGCACAAACATGAGGCAAGCTGCCCCCCCCACACACGATCACACACCAAAAAAAAAAAAAACACGAGGAAGCACACGAAAAAGCACACGGACACGCATAGATCCTGATGCGACCCCATTGGAACATGAAGTGTCGTCTGCTTTATGAACTGGAGTTGGGGCGCCCTCACTTAAAAAAGCGGCCGCCACTGTGAACTCAGCCGAGACGCGCTCGCCCATTGACGGCGCCGCGACGCAACAGCCTGCACTTCCTTTTTTATCCAACGGCCATGCCCACACAATGTCACGAGCGCGTGACGTGACCGCACCAGCCCGAGCCCCGGAGATGCGAGCGGTGTTATGGCGACTTTCTCTGCGCTTCCGCTTTGCAAGCTATGGTGATTGCACTCTCGCTGATCACTTGGCTTTCAACTAATTACTGAGCATGAAAGCTGCGACATTTGTACGGACGCAAGGCTAGCGGTGTGCCGCATGAACATTTAGTTAGACGTGGGAGGATAAATGAGCCTAATGAGCGCTCGAAAGCGGTAGAAAATTAGTTTCCTTGTAAGGGGTGGCGTTTGCACAATGCACAAAGCGCGAGAACACCAACGCATGCGAAACGGAGGTAGACTAGTGTCGCATCTCGCTGCTGTTCGTAGTAAAATATAAAAAAAGGAAACACGCACAGATTCCGTTTCTGTGTTTTATTATTGCTCTCAAGTTTTATTCATCTATTCAGGCAACAAAGTACGCAAACTACACGGCGCGTCAAATAATTATCGCAGTGTCACGTGCCACCGTTGCCGACTTCAGAGCACAATCGTCTACGTACAGGAGCGACGTCACAGCACTACCGTCTACGTAGGGCCATTCCATAGTGTACGTCATCCCCGCATTCTACAGGCGCGCGGCAGCGAGAAGTGCAAGGAGCGTTCAGCTTGAAATTTGACCCATTTCCGCGGCGCGTAGCGTTGCAAATTTTGGCAGACGTGACCCTGAACGACCACTGTATGCATTGCGCTCGTCAGCTCAAAATTGTCAAGCCTGGTGAGGGGCCCTTTAATGTTGCATAAGCGTGGTGACCGGTGTCCGTCCGGGCCCCTGACAGGGTGCCAGCTGTGGCGTCTCCCCCCTCACGCGGGAGGATAAATGAGCTTTATGAGCGCTGGAACGCGGATGGCGTCTGCACTTGGTCTGCACAATGCGCAAAGCGCGAGAATACGGAGGCATGCGAAGCGGAGGCACATTAATCTCACGTTTCCCTGCGACTTGCGGTAAAATTTAGGAAAGGAAACGCGCACACATTCCTTTTGTCTGCCATTCCACTGGGAGTGTAAAAACGAGACATGGCATAGTCAGTCCAATAACCTCAGGCTTTCGCTGAACACTGTTTGGAATTTACCAACTGTCCTTCAATTTTCGTGCCAAATGCTCTTGAGACGCGCACTAAAAGGTGGAACATTTCTGTGCCCATTCGCGATGTGGAACGGTTGGCAAACAATGCTTCGAACGCCACACGCCATAGCAGGCGCAGCGGGGTCACTCCACGGAGTCCACGCGCCGCAGTGTTCAGCAAGGAGGCGCTGATATAGTTGACAGTTGCAGCACGCTGGTCATACACGATGTAACAGCTGTGACATTTGTTAGTGCGCATTCGTCCTGTGTATGCCTGTGCGTTCTTTCCGAGCGTCCTTCTTTGTGTTTAGCAGCGTGGTGCGAGTGTCGAGCTGTGCGAGTTGATAGTTGGCGCTCGTCCTGTGTGTGTGTTGTTTTCGTGCGTCCTTCGCGTTCGAGACACGCTCCGAAAGTCTCAAGTTGCACGCAGTTCATCGTGTGACATTCTAATTTGTTGCTATCGCATTCATTGCTTCGCCCTTGTGGTAAAACTGTTTTTTATTAACAGATTGGTTAGAATCACGTAAAAATAACTGCCGACAGCGGAGAGTGAAAGTACCGCGCAGTTGGCAATCCTTCCGTAACGTTAGTACACGTGCGTGTATGCATGGACAAATGAATACATCGATTGTTTGCAGCCTAGTCAGTTAGAGAACTAGGTATGCTCTATTCGGAGCTGCAAACGCTCCCACAATTCAGAAAACGTATGTTATTCCACATAAGATTAACACCGCGCCGCAACGGCTTTAGCCGCGCTCGGGCCGGACGGTCGTGGTACTTTTCCCGTTCCAGTGACTTCAGATATATTGAACCTGTCGCTTCTACCTCGAAAAGCTTTCTGCATGTAGCGACTCCGGACCTGGAGGTATTTTGCAATACCTCCAGGTCCGGAGTCGTAGGAAGCTATGCACCTCACATTGTTGGCATTGCCTCCAGAATCGTATCACGTTTTACCAAGCAATGATTGCAAGTAATTACGTCACAGATGTCTGTGTGAGACAGCATAATGACGTCTTATTGCGACATCATCACGTGATTTCGACATCATCACGTGATTTTTGTTTAAAACAAATTTACCAGCGCAAAAGGCACACAGCGCTGTGTCTTTGTGTCTCTCCTTAAGTGTTCCGTCCTTTTGCGCTGGTAAATCTGTCTTAAACATCAACCAACTCGCCCAAGCAGCAGTTTTAGATAAGATGATTTTCGTCATCACTTGTGTTTTCGGCGCCTGACGGGGAACGCCGAGGGTGGTAGGCGGTCAATTTTCGCGTTTGATGAGGCGTCTAAACTCTTTCGCCTTAATGTCACTTGAAGAACAATGAGCTTGCTCAGAGTACTGTGTCAAACTGCTCTTGTAGCACATTTCACACAGTGCACTGGTTTGGCGGCGTATTTTGTTTTGAAACATGAGTACAAATTCCTTTTGCTTGCACTTTCGATACTCCGAATTAGACACCTGCAGTTTAACTGTGAAAAATGATACGCCACAATGATCACATGCATATCTTGTTTTTTTCTGAATGTTCTGGGCGTGGATAGTTGAGCACGTGAAAGACACGCGGTAAACAAGAAAGTTTTTGAGAGTGTAGTGATGGTTACCGGGATGACACGTATATCAAGCATTAAAGGTATGCTGAATATACTTTTATGCAGTCGATTTTCTGTGAGTCTAAACCCCTTTTGCCGGCGTCTGTCAACAGGAGGATAATGACAGATATTATGACGGTGCACTGGCCGGAATAGCAGAGAAGAGTGAATAAAAACGTCACACAGGCAATGACAAATCATATTTTCTTTCTCTGTGAATTCTGCTTGCGTCCACAAGCGGTGTTCTTACAATTGAAGCCCTACACATCGCCGGAAAGTAGGTAGAAGCTCCGCCTTCAAGTCAGAATATAAAAGTTACACTTTCCTTTTCGTTTGCTTGAAGTCAGCTTCAAGTAACCGGTGGGGTAAGCTTATTTTCTGTCTCAAATGAAAAATTTCCATTAATATATTTACCTTATTCATAGAAACGATGAACGCGGCACCTAATGATGAGAACTGACAAAATATATGTGCATTTAAACGTGTGAGTGTCAGTCAGCGCCGCCAGTAGCCATTACGGCGAGTGTGGAACCCTTTTTTTGCCTGTTGGCGTCACGTAGCACGTGATCATATTACGAGGAGGCAGCTGACCAATAGTCGCAAATACACATATACACCCCGTGAAGTGGACGGAGGGACGACCGCCGCCATAGCTCAGCGGTAGAGCATCGGACGCGTTATTCGAAGGTCGCAGGTTCGGTCCCTGCCGGCGGCAAGTTATCTTACCGGCCACATTTCTTTCTTCACATTTACATTACAACCACTACTAATAACATCCCCTTACTTTCCATGGCAGCATTGTTTGTTAGTTCTCATTTATATAACCATATATTTATATAACCAGCTTATCTTGAAAATCTAGTCGCTTTTCCATTATGTAAGACCTTCTTATGTTTCAAAATGATGGATTGCTGGTAATTCCCATTCGTTCAAAAAGCTGGGTCCTCTTCACAGGGACCTCTTTTTTGGTCCCTGTGTTGTAAGCACTATGGCTTCATTGAATCAAAGCAAGAAGGCGGTGCGTGAACGCTTAATAGTGAAGTTTGTTTTCTGTAAATTTCAGATGGGCGAGCGCATCGTCTAATTGTGTATTTTGATTGCGTTCGTTTTCGCCGCCACGCTGTTTCGCCGTTTTGCCGCACAAACTCAGCTTTGCTTGCTTTTCATAAACTGGCAATTTTGTTCGCCTGCTGTATATATGGCAACTTCTCTTCAACTCAGCATGGCTTTCGACAATATTTCTCTTGTGATACTCAACTAATTTCTTTTACTAACGATTTGCATTTCTGTTTGGACTCCGCTTCTTTGACTGACTGTATATTTCTTGACTTTGCTAAAGCGTTTGATAAAGTTAACCATTCACTGCTTTTATATTGTTGCCGTATCGCAGCTACCACTATGTCGAAGTGAGGGATGAAGAGGAGGACGACGTGGGCTGGTAAACAACCGCCATATTGACTGTTCAACTATTTCCCACTGTATATATCTCGGAAATATATTCACAACATTTTGGTGGAGGTGCTGGGTACGTCACAAGACGGAACTCCGCAGCGGACGTATCCTGGTCAGCCCCACGATGTCTACAGAAGGTAATCCTGCCGCTTCTGCTTCGACCGCGACTCCGGTACAGCCGGTCGTCTTGACTCAGCCGCGCGATCCTGGCAACTTCTGCGGCACAGATGATGTTTACGTGGATGACTGGATCTCGAAATACGAGCGCTTTGCAGCGGTTTATCGGTGGGACCCGACAATGATGCTGGCCAATGTTGCCTTCTACCTCTGCGGCACAGCAGGCGTGTGGTTCCAGGCTCATGAAGGAGATATAACGAGTTGGGATGCCTGTAAGCAGAAGCTCCGTGACCTTTTTGGTAGACCAGGCGGGCGCCAGCGCGCCGCTTCTAAAGATCTGTCGTCCCGGGCTCAAACTTCAACCGAATCGTATGTGTCGTACATACTGGACGTTCTCGCCCTTTGCCGTCGTGCCGATGCCAACATGACCGAGGCAGACAAAGTAAGCCACGTGCTCAAAGGGATTGCAGATGATGCCTTCAATCTGCTGCTGTCTAAGGACTTGTCAACCGTGGACGACATCATCAAAGAGTGCCGGCGATTCGAAGAACTGAAGAGTCGCCGCATCGCCCAGCATTTCATGCGGCTTCCGAATACTGCCGCTACGTCAACCTGCGAGGACCTTCAGCCGACGTGCAGCCAACTGCCCACCACCGAGAGCGTAGTCCGTGTTACGAAATGACTGGCTCCCAAACAGTAAGAGAGAGGTCTTCTTTAATCTACAATCATGGCGAACTGTCCCGCCGTCCCCTCGCGAGCTCTGTCCACTTCGGCCTTCTCTTCTTCCCTCGGGTGCCGCACGTTCGTGTTGCTCCGTTCCGGCTCAATTTTCAACATCATCCTGGGCGGGCCAAGGTGAATCGGTGGCTTCGAGCAAGCAGAGCCTTTGCACCGGCCGATTCACAACTGAACCGTTGGCGAGACGGACGGAGCAAGCGCGCACTATGTTGTCTCTCCCTGGAAATAACTCACGTACTCTGCCCAATTTCCATGACGTCGTTGGTGCCGTGTCCTCTTGAGAGAGCACGACATCGCCAACCCGGACTTTTGTTGTTGGGCACGTCGGGCGATTGTGTGCTGACCGCAGCAATAGCAGGTACGCTCGTTTCCATCTCTTCCAAAGTGCCGCTGTTAGACGCTGGCGATGACGAGCATTTCGTCGCAGATCAACTGATGTGTGAGGCTCTGATGTGCAGACCTGTTGCGGTAAAGATGTGCAGCGTTTACCCAGCCAGAAATGTGATGGCGTCAAAAACTGTAGCTCGTTCGGTTCACTTCCGAGATAGGTGAGTGGAACTCTTTATCCAGTTTAGCGCCACAAGCGAGTCCGTCAAAAAGGAAACAGTGGCGTGCTATAGAAAAGGGACCCTTTGCACGTAGCGAATAAGCCGCACCGCGATGGTGCATGCCAGGAGCTCCAGGCGTGGAAGCGATACCATTTTCAAGGGAGCAAGTCGGCCCTTGCTGATCAACAGTCTTGCGAAGCACGTGTCGGGTTAAGAGTTCACTCGTACGTAAATGCAAGCACCGTATGCTCTGGGGCTGGCATCGGCGAAGATGTGCAGCTCAAATGAAAAAGGCTCATTGTTGTCTCGTAAGAATATGTACCGTGGAATAGTGACGGACCTGTCGGACAACTCGGAACACCAACTATTCCATTCGGCCTGTTCATCGTCCGGCATAGCGGCATCCCAGGCAAGATTTTTTCTTCCATAGATTCTGGAACACTATCTTAGCCTTCATCGTGAATGGAGTGAGGTACCCAGCGGTTCGTAAACTCTGGCCAAGGTTTTCAGTGCTGTACGTTTGGTAGCCGGCTTTCCGACAGTGAAGATGGCTGCGTGCTGAGTGCTCAGAAGAAGGCTATCACCCGAACGTTCCCAGAGAACACCTAAGATTTTCGTCAGATGACTGTCTCCAGCTTCATTTTCGATGGCGCAGCCGTCACGCAAGAATCTTTGTTTCATCGCGTCGCAATTCGAGGCCCACATCGTGCCCGCATCGTGCGTCGCGAAATCGAGGCGGCGTCTCCGCCATCTTTTCAGACGCGGCCGTCCGATGATCCTCGACCAACGATATCCTTGATTCAGAAGGTTGTGAGAGAAGAGCTTGCAAATGTCGGACTGCAGCCCGTATACTCGCTCACGCAACCTCGTGTAAGTGCCATGACGCCGCCTTCGCCTGCCCCGGAAATGTCTCGTCGCTACCGTGACCCTGCCCAGTGGAGGACGCAAGACGACAAGCCCATCTGCTTTCGTTGCCACGGTGTGGGACACATCTCTCGCTATTGCCGCTCTCAGACCTCCCCATCTCGCTCGTTTTTCGGCTATCGAGGCGAAGACAACCAGCCCATGCAGTTTGCTGCTCGTCAACATGGACCATACAATGAGGCTCCTCCAACATCAGTCCGACGCTCCAGTCGTTCGCCCTGCCCGCACGATGATCGATCCCGGTCACATCAGCCCCGGCGATATTCGTCGCCCCGACCTACTGGACGCCCACACTCGGAAAACTGAGCAATGCAGCTCCCGGAGGTGACGCTGCATTGGACCCCCGACCTGAAAACCCTCTGCTCACCCTGACCACGGACCAGAACCTGCTTGCTGTAGAAGTGGATGGCCTGGCTGTTACTGCCCTCATTGACACCGGTGCACATATTTCCATTATGAGCTCTGACCTCCGTGCGCGGTTATGTAAGGTCCTTACGCCGCCCGAGTCCCTATTTGTACGTGTCGCCAATGGAGGAACACCGGCTGTGCTTGGAATGTGCACCGCACGTGTGAGGGTTGCCGACCGCCAAACTTCCGTCATGTGTCATGTTCTCGCTCATTGCCCTCATGACGTCCTCCTCTTCATCCCTCACTTCGACATATAAACAATATAAATATAAAACAATATAAATAAGTGTTCTAAAAATTGATCCGGCAGTTCTTAACTGGATTCGTGCGTTTCTTTCTTCTCGTGTTCAATTTGTTAGCACTAACGACGTCAATTCTAGCACTGGACCGGTTGGATCTGGAGTTCCTCAATGATCAGTACTTGGCCCTCTGCTATTCCTAATCTATATCATTACTTACCTACTACTGTTACTTCCAGAATTTGTTTATTCGCTGATGACTGTGTAATTTATCGTAAAATATCTAATGACAATGATATTCATTCTGTGCAAGCTGATCTCAATAACATACTTCATTGGTGTCATATTTGGAAAATGGAACTGAACGTTAAAAATGCAAGTTCTGTCCTGGAAATTACATAGAGGACATATAACATCCAAAGCTAGCAAAACACTGGGTTACCTTCGAAGGAACTTCTTTCTTGCTCCATCGTCACTAAAGTTATTACTATATACCACGTACGTCCGTCCTCAAATGGAGTACGCTTCATCTGTATGGGACTCTGATCAGGTAACATTATCTCACATGTTGGAATCCGTTCAGAACCGTGCAGCTCGTTTCATTTTGGCTAATTACCATCGTTCAGCTAGTGTCACCCAAATGAAGGCATCTCTAAATCTGATCCCCCCTAGCTGCCCGACGAAAGCACACTCGCATTTGTCTGTTTCATAAATTGTTTTATCACAATCCGATCCTTCGCTCCCGATTAATCGAGCCTGCTCCCTTCATTTCTTGTCTTCGTAATCACCAACAAAAGGTCACAGTCCTCCATTGCCACACAGTAACATATGCCCAGTCATAACTCCAAAGAACTTCTAATGGTTGGAATTCCCTGCCTACATCGGTAACAAGCATCACTGACTCCATTAATTTTAAGCATATCCTCAAAACAATCGTTACCTAATTAGCGCCTCTTATGTTTTACTCAATTACTTTATTTTGCTAATTGCCTTCACCATCTAATAAAAAGAAAAATATTGTTCTTTCCTTACTTTTTTATTACGTTTTATGAAGTTGTTTGTTGTATTCATTGTGCCTCAATCAGTTGTAATATTTGTGTGACATGTGTTTGTATTCCTTGTTTTTTATTGTTGTACATTGCCCTTTCCGCTCTGAAATGTACTCTGTACCCTGAGGGTAAAATAAATAAATAAACTGGGTATTGTGTTTAACTCTTAGTTTTATTTGTTTTAACACGAAAGTGGTTTATGCCGGGTTCCACCACGGCTCCACTGACGTATTTCCGTCACGGATATGAAGTTGGAAAATATACACTAACAGGTGGCAAAGGAAAAACTTACAAGAAAAAGTTTTGTCGCCGGGAGTCGAACCTACGACCTCTCGCTCCGCAGTGCGGCGCGAAACGATGCGGCGACGAACCGTACGTTCTTCGAAGTACTAACGGCGAGCTATTTACATACACCGTTTACCATCAGCGGTAATGAGAGATGGGCGACTTCAGCGTGTTCTCGTTATGACAAGCGAGATGGTGGGACAGGCGCGACGGTGCGTGTTAAGGTCTTATCTCCGCGCGTTGCGATACGCGCGCCCATATCTCATGGATGGATGGTGGTACTTCATTAAATATAGTCCTGAGAGACGCGACTAGCGCGCAGTCGGCTTCTCCCACGTTGGGACGGGCAGGCTTAGCCTGACCGCCGCATCGTCGGCTCTCTGGACGGCCCAAAGCTGATCCCCCCTTGTTGGGGCTTCTGATGGCGGAGCTCCACTTGGCTGGGTCGGCTTGTTCGCTGCCCAGTAACGAGGGGCATCGCCAGAGCATATGCTCTAAGTTAGCTACTTCCCCACAAAGGGGACACGAGCTTCTAGTGTAAGTATCCGGGTAATATTTGTGAAATAAGGCCAGATTTGGATATCGATCAGTCTGCAGGAGTCTAAGCGTCATGGCCTGGGCTCTGTGTAGTTTTCTGTGAGGAGGGGGGGTAGACCCTCCTGCTTAGGTAGAAGTGCTGCGTAATTTCATTGTATGTGGTGGGCTGATCTCTATTGTCCAACGTCATGGGCTGGGGAGAACCTCCGTGGGCGCGGAACGTCATACATCGCGCCTTGGAGTGGGCCAGCTCGTTAAGGTTGGTGGGGCCTCCTTCAAAATGACCCATGTGAGCAGGGAACCACGTTAAGGTGTGGTTAGAGATGTCTTTTTCACCAAGAATACGGCGTGCTTCCTTGGCGATTGAGCCGACGGCGAAGGCACGGACGGCTGCCCGTGAGTCGCTGTATACGTTCGCGCGCTTCTCGTCGAGGAGAGCGACGGCGATGGCCACCTGCTCGGCAGCGCTCGAGGAGGAACATTCAATCGATGCGGCGTTGATGACCGAACCAGCTTGGTCGACCGAGACCACTGCGTATTTGTTGCTATTCCCGTACCTGGCCGCGTCGACAAAACAGCTCTCCCCAGGGACCTCTGCTACACTGCGGAGGATCGCCGCTGCCCTGGCCCGTCTTCTTCCCGTGTTTCGCAGCGGGTGCATATTGCGCGGAATGGGGGAAACGATGATTTGTTCACGTTGTCTTCTTGGCAATCCCTGGTAATTGTCGTCCACTGTGGCCGACGGGATACCCATGGCCATCAGGAGTCGCCTCCCAGCCTTCGTGCCCGAGAGTCTGATGGCCTGTGCCCTCTTCTGTGCCTCCGCAACCTCCTCGAGCGTATTGTGCATTCCCAGCTGGAGGAGTCGTTCCGTCTGCGTGTAGTTCGGGATACCAAGAGCGCTCTTGATGCCTCTCCAGATCATGGCGTTTAATTTATCCCGCTCAGCCCTCCTCCAGACATGCATGGCCGCGACGTAGGTAAAGTGGCACAGTAAGAACGCGTGGATAAGCCTGACCAGGTTGTCTTCTGCAAGACCACTGCGTCTATTCGCGACCCTCCTGATAAGGCCGATGGTGCTGTCAGTCTTTTTTGCGAGCCGGAGGATCGTTTGGCTATTGGTGCCCGGCGACTCCACGATCATACCGAGGATGCGGATCGACGCGACCCTAGGGATTGTGTCCCCACTCTTCGTATGCAGCTTGATGTCACTCTCTGCCAGGGGCTTCCAGTCTTTTGGCTTGCGTCCCCGCCTGCTGGGTCTATACAAAAGCAGCTCTGATTTACTCGGTGAGCACCTGAGGCCCGTGTCCTGCAGAAAGGACTCTGTGTAGTCGATGGCTTCCTGGAGGGCAGATTCAATGTGCCCATCGCTGCCTCCAGCACACCAGATCGTTATGTCGTCCGCGTAAACAGTATGTCCGATGCCTTGAATCTTGCCCAGACCCTCCGATAGACCAACCATGGCGATATTGAACAATAGCGGTGAAATCACGGACCCTTGCAGGGGTGCCCCTATTGCTCAGTTCCATTTTGTCCGTTTCGATCTCGCCGACCTTGAGCAGGGTGCTACGTCCCTCGAGGAAAGATCGAACGAAAGCATGGAAGGCCGCGCCCAGGCCTAGGTTCGAGATTGAGTCGAGAATGAACGAGTGATGTATATTATCAAAAGCCTTCTCTAGGTCAAGACCGAGAATGGCCCTCGTGTCCCGGGTGTTACTGTCGAGTATCTGAGTCTTGATGAGCCTCATAGCGTCCTGAGTTGAAAGACCGGGCCTAAATCCCACCATGTTGTGAGGAAACAGCTCCTTTTCTTCGATAAACCCTGTGATTCTGTTGTGGATGACGTGCTCTGCCACCTTCCCCACACAGGATGTAAGAGAGATAGGCCGTAGGCTTTCCAAGCTCGGTGGCTTGCCGGGCTTAGGAATGAGGATGACCCGCGCAATCTTCCACTGCTCAGGGACTGCGCCCTCCTTCCATATGCGGTTGATTTCGTCCGCGAGAAACTCGACGGACTCGTCCTCGAGGTTTCTGAGTGCCTTGTTTGTTACACCATCCTGGCCTGGCGTGGATCTGCCGTTGAGATCATGTAGAGCTCTCCGGATCTTTTCGATGATGAATGGTTCGTAAAGAGTGGAGTTTGGTTTCTCACTGTATTCGGTATAGGCGCCGCCATCGCTCGTTTTCAGAGGCAGGTACTTTTTTGCAAGATAATCCACGACTTCCTCCTCCGTTGATGACCTCGTGGCTTCGTGGAGGGTCTTGGCCAGTACTCTTCTCTGATTTGATTTGGTTCCGGTATCTCATGATCGGGGCCTTTTTCGATGTCTTGTGCTGGCGTTCAAGTTCCAGAGAACACGACGGTCACTTCGCTGCGCTGCAGCGTCCGCGTTTGCGAAATAACGGCGCTGCTGAGACACAAAGAAGTAACTGTGGCAGTTTGTTCGCGCTCGCTCGAGTACTTAGATTTAGGTGCAGATTAAAGAATCCCATGTGGTCGAAATTTCCGGAGCCCTCCGCTACGGCGTCTCATATAACGTGGTTTTGGGACGTTAAACCCCAGATATTATTGTCAGTATGCGCTCGTCCTGTGTATACTTGTGTGCTCCTTTCATGCGTCCTTCATTGTGTTTGGGTTAAGGGTAACTGAGTGGATTCCAAGAGAAGGCAAACGCGTAAGGGGGAGACAGAAAATTAGGTGGGCCGATGAGATTATAAAGTCTGCGAGTACAACGTGGCAGCAGGAAGCATAGGACCGGGTTGATTGGCGGAACATGAGAGAGACCTCTGCCCTGCAGTCGGCGTAGTTAGGCTGATGATGATATATGTATTGTACCGGTGCCCATCGGCGCCAGCTCTGTGCCAGCGAGAGGAAACACGGCAACGTTGGTGTGTTGCGCACTCGGCCTGTTTTTTTTTGCTGAAGCTGTCTTGCCTTCCTGCACCTCTTGCCAAGCGCCGTGCAGGCACTCTTCAGAAGAACACGCCTGTTGGATTTGGTGGAGCTGCTATGTAGTTCCCCTCCACGTCCTGGAGCTTCGCGACCGCACTTTACCATCTGCCCCCCGCAATGACCAAGGACGCCGCTCCCTCCCAGGCCCCACCTGCACCCACGTCGGTCATGTGTGCTGGGATGCCTCGTAAACATGACCCAACAGTATTCAGCGGCACCGACGAACTTGACGTCGAAGACTGCCTGGTAGAGTACGAGTGCGTTAGCGGTCCCAACAAATGGAACGACTGTGCTAAGCTGACGCACGTCAGTTTTTACCTCACTGATGCGGCCAAGATATTGTTCTACAACCATGAAGCCGATTTCACCACCTGGGCGGCATTCAAAAAAATCATCGCTTCGTTCTTCGGTAGGCCGCCTGCGTGTTAGAGCCCAAAAAATGGTGAGACCTTCACAAGCTATATTAAGGCGATAGCGTTAAAGAGCTCGTTTCGCAGAAATTCCGGCGTCGGCGTCGGTGTCAGCGTCCGCGTCGTTGGTTGTGAGCGAAAAATCATCATCTTGTCCGTCACCAAAAAATCGACAAAGATGCATTAGTGAAGTATTCAAATATTATCTCTAGCGAAAAGAAATCATCACTACAAAGGTTGTAGCACTTGCTTAGATACACGTGCTTTTGTCTATTCTAAGATATCCTTCCAGATTAATCTTTTTTCCAGCCTTTCTTTAAAGCCCGCGAAAAAAATACCACGTGACTGCCGCCCACGTGCGCCTAACGAAAAGATAACTTGCCGCTGGCAGTGACCTAACCTGCGACGGTCGTAGGTTCGGTCACTGCCAGCGGCAAGTTATCTTTTTTGTCCACTTTTCTTTCTTCTCATTTACAATACAATTACTACTGATAACATCCCCTATATTTTCCATGGCATCACTGTCTGTTAGTTGACATTAATATTGTGTCTAACAAAAAAGCCGGCAGATCCCACGCACTGTGGGAATCGATGTAATGCGAAGCAGCCAGTAATGAGCAAATCATGCTTTACATAATTTGCATGTCATGTTTTACATGTTACGACTGGTCATTTGTGTTCAGCATACATTCACGTCGCGATATACCAATTTTGGTGTATGTCAAGCTAGCGAACTGGACGCAAGCGCACCATGAGCGTGGCATTTAAATGGCATTGTAGATGACATGCATGCCAAGATTTTCATGTTACCACCTGCCACTTATGTTCGTTATATAGTCATGTCACTCAATACCAAATTTGGTGTATATCAAGCTAACGAAACGGCCGCGAGCGCGCCATGAGCGTCGAATGCAAGTCATGTCGCTCATGACATGTCATGATTTTCATATTACCACTAGTCATTTATGTTCGTCATACAGTCATGTCACTCAATACCAAATTTGGTGTATCTCAAGCTAACGAAACGGCCGCAAGCACGCTATGAGCGTGGCATGCAGGTCATGTCGCACATGACAAGTCATGATTTTCATATTACCACTTGTCATTTATGTTCGTGATACAGTGCTGTCACTCAATACCAAATTTGGTCTATCTCAAGCAAACGAAACGGCCGCGAGCACGCCATGAGCGTGGCATGCAAGTCATGTCGCACATGACAAGTCATGATTTCCATATTACCACTTGTCATTTATGTTCTTGATGCAGTCATGTCACTCAATACCAAATTTGGTGTATATCAAGCTAACGAAACGGCCGCGAGCGCTCTATGAGCTTGGAATGCAAGTCATGTCGCTCATGAAGTCATGATTTTCATATTACCACTTGTCATTTATGTTCGTCATACAGTCATGTCACTCAATACCAAATTTGGTGTATCTCAAGCTAACGAAACGGCCGCGAGCACGCCATGAGCGTGGCATGCAAGTCATGTCGCACATGACAAGTCATGATTTCCATATTACCACTTGTCATTTATGTTCCTCATACAGTCATGTCACTCAATACCAAATTTGGTGTATATCAAGCTAACGAAACGGCCGCGAGCGCGCTATGAGCTTGGCATGCAAGTCATATCGCTCATGACTAGAGACCGGATTTTAGGCAAATGCCTATTTTTTTCCTTGCGTTCCTATCGCGCCACTTTGTTATATGAGCATGAGTTAGGGGTTAAGGAGGGCTTTTATAGTGTTTTTATAGTGCCTATAAATGCCTATTTTTGGGGTTTGTGCCTAAATGTCTATAAGTGCCCATAAATGCCTATTTTCAAAATTGGCGCCTATATAAGCGCTATTTAACCTCAAGTTTTGCTTTCGGGTACAGTTGGAGACCGCAATTATATGTTACCGGGCAAAATTGACGCTTCGGAGCTCTATGGGGTGCAACAACCTTCAGTAGCGTAGCCAGAAATTTTTTTCGGGGGGGGGGGGGGGGGGGGTTCAACCATACTTTATGTATGTTTGTGCGTGCGTTTGTATGTGTGCGTGCATATATACGCAAGCAAAACTGAAAATTTTCGGAGGGGGGGTTGAACCCCCCAACCGCCCCCCCCCCCCTTGGCTACGCCACTGACAACCTTGTTTCCTAGTTCAACAAACATCCGGGAAGCAACCGGTAGCAGCAGGGAAATGAGACGTGCTGGCCACCTTACCCCCACCGTACTGACATGGCGCGAGCGGTTAGAGCAGGGGAAGAGGAAAAGGCGCTAGTTCTGCAGCCCTAAATGGGAGCACGTCCCAGCGTATACAGCGGAATGGGGAGAAGAAAATAAAAGCGGGAAGAGGAGAGTGGCGTCCTTGGCCGAGGATCTGGCGGGCAGCTTTTACCACCTGTTTTCCAGTCCAGTATTCCCGTGGAATTGAAGTACCTCCTTGAAGACTTGGGCGTGGTGGGGGGCAGGAAACAGGAGGTGCCTGTGCGCAGCAGCAGGAATATGGAGAACGAATGCGAAACCATGGAGTGCCGTCAGGGGAAAGTAGAAAGTGGGTAAAGAATCAGATGTGCACATGGCTTTTGTTTCGTTTGTAATTTACTTCTTAAAGGGCGCTTCACAGGGTCACATGAGAAATTTTAGTCAGATACTGGAAGTGTTTGCGTGCCCAATGAAGAGCTTTGTACCACAAGAACTTTTTAATTGGTTCATTGCGAGCCGCGAAAAAATGATGCCGTAGGTGAGCTTGAAACCTTTGCCACTCGCAAGCCAAATTCCTTCCCTTCCCTCTTCGGTATCAGAGAAACTCGGAGCCGGAAGATCACACAACGTAGACGCATCAACACACCATGCGCACGCAAGACTATACTATGTTCACATGACATCCCCAAGCCAGGCCGTGCGCACATGCGGTGTTGTATCGTTTCGGCGCTCGCTCTATAGTGTACTGCCTGTTTCTGGGGGATGGATCCGTCTACGTTTGGAGAGGCTGGCATAGATCCTGTGTCCCTACCACGACACAGCGCGTCGCACCGCTGGAGCTGCTCTAAGAGACGATGCACCAAAAACATGCTAAGCGTTGTCAGGGCTGGCGCCGGCACGACGCGGGAACGGCAAGAACACGAACACAAACGAAATATAGGCAGTGAAGTCTCACATCGCTCTCGATTTGAAAAAAAAATTAAATAATAACGCGCACACATTCTGTTTGTATGTTTTAATATTTCTATCAACTTTCATTCTTCTGTTCAAGCAACAGATTGCACAAATTACACATGTAGCCTCGAATAATTCTCGCAGTGTCACGTACTACTGTGACGTACGCAGGACCATTCCTTGTTGAACTTCACCCCCCTCACATTGTTGCGCGCGCCCGTGAGATCAAGGGCAACCAGCGTTCAGCCTGACATTTCACCGCCTTCCGTGGCGCGCAGCGTTGCAAATCTTCGCAGACGGGATCGTTAGCGCGCAGTGCATGCATTGCACTTCTAGCTCGAAACGCTCAAACCTGGTAAGGGGCCCTTTATGGTGTTCACACATATAGGAGAAATTGACCCTGCCTGATTAGACCAGGCCAATACGAGGCTAACAGACCCGTCTGGCCTTTTAGCGGTCTGGCTATTGAATCATGTGCTGCCCTTCCCAGACATGCAGAAAAGAAACAGACCTAGGAGCGTGTTTATTCGATGGTGGACACTTAACTCACCATTCTGGACAATAAAAGAAGAGACCGTGTTCTGGAAACCATGCCCGAAAAGGGACCATTGCATGGCTATGTTAAACCATTAACGCCTTTGTGTCATCATAAAATATAATATTTGTTTGCTTTCCTCTCGTACACCAGGTCGCGCACGTCTTTATTCGAAAATTTAAGTTTTTGTAAAAATTTATTGTGCCTATATTTACGATTTTGGGGGCCTAAAACTGTGTTTTTCCTGCCTATTTTTGGCGCCTAAACCGCGATCTTTAGTGCCTAAAAATCCGGCCTCTACTCATGACATATCATGATTTGCATATTGCCACTAGTCATTTATGTTCGTCATACAGTCATGTCACTCAATACCAAATTTGGTGTATATCAAGCTAACGAAACGGCCGCGAGCGCGCTATGAGCGTGGAATGCAAGTCATGTCGCTCATGAAGTCATGATTTTCATATTACCACTTGTCATTTATGTTCGTCATACAGTCATGTCTCTCAATCCCAAATTTGGTGTATATCAAGCTAACGAAACGGCCGCGAGCGCGCCATGAGCCTGGCATGTAAATCATACTTTTCATGACATGTTAGTCATGATTTTCATGATATGACCAGCCATTTATGTTCGTCATACAGTCATGTTATGTCATACCAAATTTGGTATAAATCCCATTAACGATACGGCCAGGAGAGCACACAGTCGTAGGCGGCTAGATAGATAGATAGCTAGATAGATAGATAGATAGCTAGATAGATAGACAGATAGCTAGATAGATAGATAGATACGCTCAAAGTCGTCGAAGTTCGCTAAGAAATATAAAACAAAACGAGCCCTTTACATTCCACCTCTTTCCTTCGTATAACTTACCATTATATGGGATCACTTCGCATAACTTGGCCTAACTTCGTATCGCCACGACGAGCCAATAAACGGTCAGCTCCGCTGTGCGTTAAGTCTCGCGCCGCCGGTGCAAACTGCTACGCCCAGCATTTTTTTTTTTTTTTGACATCGCACTTATTTCCCCGAAGTCTTTGGTTGATGCGCAGGCCAGTTTGGTCTAAGTACACGCGCTCACACGACAAATGCATTCAATATACAACACCGTCACTGCATACTCCGTGGCGCCCCCCAGCGGAGTATGCAGCTGTCATACCACCTGTCGTGCGCGACGCTCCGTTGAGGATTCCTAGAGGACAGGACGGGGGGACCGTAGGAGAGGAGAGGGAGGGGACGTGCATGCGCTGTGGGACGCGGGAGCCGCTCCGTAGAGTAGAGGATTCCTAGAGGAGAGAGGGGGGAGGGGACGCGCATGTGCTGTGGGGGGTGTGGGACGCCGGAGCCGCTCCGTAGAGTAGATGATTTCTAGAGGAGAGAATGGGGTTGAGCGTAGGAGAAGATAGGGGAGGGGACGCGCATGCGCTGTAGGGGGTGTGGGACGCGGGGGGCCGCTCCGTAGAGTAGAGGATTCCTAGAGGAGAGAAAGGGGGGTGAGCGTAGGAGAGAGAGGGGGAGGGGACGCGCATGCGCTGTGGTTGTGTGGGACGCGGGAAGGAGAGACGGACTAAGCCCCCTCCAAACACATGCAAGCAAGATCAAGGAATGGGGTCAACCTGGGCGACAGACACCACCTGCCTAGCCATCGCTAAGCAGCCTCTCTGTGCTCTCGGCCATGACTCTGATGACTGTGGTAGGGTTGACGGCCTTCATATTACTACAGTGTTCTGGTTCGCCTAATGGGTGCTTCCCTACTTCATGAAAGTGGCCGGACGCGGGACGCGGGAGGGACGGACAGAGCCCCGAGCATAAGATGCTTCGCATCTAATAAAGTTGTTCTTCCGCCGCATCTGCTCCGCACGATGGCACTCACTCTTTTAAGTGCGAATGCACTTCTTAAGCGACCCCGAAAACTCCGCCGGCATCCGCGCTCCTCCTCCTCTCCCCTAGCAACGGCGCGAGGAGCGGAGAGGAGCGTCTGTAGCAACGGCGCAGCGACGTCACGCCCCACGTGATTGCGCGCGCTCCGCCCTCCGCTCCGTGGCTGCGCGCGCCCCGCGCCGGCTCCGCACCGCTCTCCGCGCCGTGACGTCACGGCGCGTTGTGCAGCTGGCGCCTCCGCGCCGTGGCTGCGCGCGCCGCGCCGGCTCCTCGCACCCTCTCCGCGCCGTGACGTCACGGCGCCATGCAGCTGGTGTGCCTCTCCCCCCGTTAGGTTCGCACTCACCCTCGGCCGCCGCCTCTCCCCTCGCCCTGACAGCTCCCTCCTTGCCCGGTAACAGCCCCTCGTGTGCGTACTCTCCCCACCGCTCACCCCCCTCTCCAACCGCCTGGCGTGTTTCGCTCCGCCGTCACGGCCAGACCTCCGTGGGTCGGCTGCCGCGTGCTCTCTCGCTGCCGTCTCCTTCGCTCGGCTCTGCAGTTTAGTCGCGCGCGCCCCCCTCATAGCATCACCCCGTGCTTCACACTTCCTCATACTCCCCTTCGGGGAAATGCGGGTTTTTTCTTCTCCCAATTCGTCGTCGTTGTCATCTTCTGCTTCGCTGTCAAAACACGTGAGCAGATTGCTCCATCGCGGGATGCAATGACTCTAATGGGTGATACGAGCACAGAGTGAAGGTGAGAAAGAGAAACAAAGATATAGAACGAGAGAACTTCTAAGGAAAAAAAGTCGCAGTTTAGCCGCAAGGGCGAAGCATTGAATGCGATAGCAACAAATTGGCATTTCAAGCGAAGAACGGCAAGCAGATCGAAACTTGGAGCGCAGTGCTCAAGCGCGAAGGACGCACAATACATACGCACATGTATACACAGGACGAGCGCGAGCTAAAAAGAGTCACAGTTGTTACTTCCCTTTGTTGGAACAGCTGGCTTCTTTCGGAAACGGGGTCTCTGCAGCGAGCGAAGTGACCTTCGTGCCCTCTGTAACCTAAACGCAACCTTCCCGGCGAATGCACACGCCGTAAAACTGCCCTTATCCGTCCACCCCAAGATAAGCGAGCGCGCGCGCGCACCCGGGCAAAAGCGACTACGCCCTGCAGACCCAAGTACAAGTGTTGGGAGCCAACGCGTCGCAACGAGTGGCACGCCGAGCGCGTACTTTGAGCCATCGCGCTGGTGCTGGTAAGGCAGAGAACACGCTGATATTCCCCCCCGAGATCTGCGTACCGCCATCGGCGAATGATGTATATAAATAGCTCGCCGTTAGTATGATGTAGCATGTGCGCTCCTGTGGAGTAGCGGTTAGCGTGGTGCGCTGCGGAACGGCTGGTCGCCCGTTCGATTCCGCACGTCGGCAAACATTTTTTCTGATTTATTTTTCTTCGTGGCTTTTGTATATATATATATATATATATACGGAGCATGACGGCGACGGCCACGCCGATGCCGAGGCGAAAAGCAGCGGAGAGTGTCCATATAATTGCTATCGCAATAAAACTATTCGCACGTGAGATTCGAACCCGCGTGCTCACAATCCGAAGGCGAGTGTCTTAACCACTCAGCTATTCAGGCACGCGAATAGAGCTAAGCATAGCCTTGGATAGTACAGCAGAGCGAGGTGTTATAGGAAAGGGGAGCAAGTGAGGGTGAACTTTGGATAGAGTAACTTATTGCATAGAAAAAACGGAAACAAAGAGAGAGCCAAAGAGAGAAAACAATTGAGGTGAGAAAGCGAGAGAATCAAAGAGAGAAGGGGAAATAGAGAGCGTCAGAAAGACAGAAAGAGAATCGGCACATACCGAGAGAGATAAAGAAATGGAAGATATAGAAATAACGATAGAAAGAGCGAGAAAGAGAAAGGAATAGAGAAAGAAAAAAAATAATTTTATAGAAATAAGCAGAACCAAAAAAACATACACGAAAATAGAGGGAAGAGAGAAAAAAGTCGAAGACAGAAAGTGAGACAGTGAAAAACTTCGCAGAACGGCAGCAGCCAGGATTACTGCACTGTCCCTTTCGTATTGCGCCTCCAGTCCAAGCTACGGAATTCATTCGTCATTTCTCTTCTTATTGCATTGATTTGTGGAAGCTGTTCGTGTGGAGGGTTTTCGTGTGCGCACGCCACGTTTTTTTTTTCCGGAATGGTGGGTTTTCGGAACACCACCACCGAAACCACCACCAGCTTCACAGTTGAGTCAATGCAAGCTTTCCTTAAAAAGCACTCCATGCTGTAAAAAAAATTCTGATCTCCCGCTAAAGGGAACCATGTGTGGATGCGAAGCAGCGTAGAGATGCCTGGCTTGAGCGGGAGAAACGTCGCCGCTCCCGTTTCGCGGCAGCGGCCCGGGCCCTCATCGCGACGCTGCACAGGAGAATGAGACGCGCGTGCTCCGTAATTTTCATACCGCGGAACTACCGTGATGCCCCCAGCGGAGTATGCAGCTGTCGCACCAACTGTCGTGTGCGCCGCTCCGTAGAGTAGAGGATTCCTAGAGGCGAGAACGGGGGGGGACCGTAGAAGAGAAGAGAGAGAGGGGGGGGGACGCGCATGCGCTGTGGCGTTGAGGGAGGCGGGCGCCGCTCTGTAGAGTAGACGATTTCTAGAGGAGAGAAAGGGGGGGAGCGTAGGAGAAGAGAGAGCACCTGTCGTGCGCGCCGCTCCATAGAGTACAGGATTCCCAGAAGAGAGAACGAGGGCGGCCGTAGGAGAGGAGAGAGAGTTGGAGGGGACGCGCATGCGCTGTGGGGGGTGTGGGATGCGGGCGCCGCTCCGTACAGTAGATGATTTCTAGAGGAGAGAAAGCGGGAACGTTGGAGGGGAAAGAGAGGGGGGAGGGGGACGCGCATGCGCTTTGGGAGTGTGGGACGCGGGACGCGGGAAGGAGGGACTGACAAAGCCCCCGCAAGCACTTGCAAGCACGATCAAGGAATGGAGTCAACGGGACGCGGGCGCCGCTCCGTAGAGTAGAGGATTTCTAGAGGAAAGGGGGGAGCGTAGGCGAGGAGAGAGAGGATGTGTGGGACGTGGGAAGGCGGAAAGGACAAAGCCCCCCGCAAGCACATGCACGCAAGATCAAGGAATCGAGTCAATGTGGGCGACAGACACCACCGGTAGTGCGTGTTATTCTTTGCTTGCACCCACCACATGCCTAGCCATTGCTAAGCAGCCACTCTGTGCTCTCGGCTATGACTGCTAAAGGCTGGTTCACACCGAAGGCGGAGCGGCAAAGCGGGAAAGCGGGCTTTTCGAAGCGGCGAGGCGGTTAGTGCGCGCACCTGTTCAGACCGCACGCCGCCTTTGGCTGCCCGCGCGGCCGAGGAGGCGGGGCACCACGCGCGTGTCCCTATCACATGGCACTGCTTCTCCCAAAGGTACACCAGCGCCACCGCCGCAGCGCGTTCTGATTGGCTGCGGCAAAGCGGTGACCTTGGGAGGGCGGCAAAAATTTGGTCCGGCAGCAATCGGACTTGCCGCCTCGTTTTCCGCCCGATTTCGCCGCCTGGAGAGGAGGTTTTCCCCGCTTTCCGCCTTGCCGCTTTGGCCGCCCCGCCTTCGGTGTGAACGAGCCTTAACTGTGGTGGAGGTTGACGCGGGACGCGGGAGGGACAGACACAGCCCCGAGCATAAGATGCTTCGTATTTAAAAAAAAAGGAATAGCTTTTGGGCGCGCGTATTCCTTTCTCGATGACATAGCAACTCCAGTGCAAGCAGTAAACAACCTATGACCTCACTCATGTCGAAGCGTAGCGCTAGGAACAACGGGACAGAGTAAAGAGACCACAGGACATGCGCTAACTGGAAACTAAAGTTTAATCGAAGAAATTCCGCATCTTAAGTTGGCAAAGATAGCACTGAAAAGGCATCACGTGAACATCCATGAACCCACAAAAAAACACAAACAAAAAAAAACAAAAGCAGTACAGAATCAAACGATCTAACGCTTGCGTAAACATCTTGCGCAAAACCAGAAAACAGGCGCTATCTACAACTGCGAGCCGACGTTAAATCATGTTTTTTTTTTTTTTTGAAGGTAAGCGTACTCCGCTTCTATACTCCGTTTCACAAGCTGTTGGCAGTACAGTGGAAGGTACGTGTGCCCTCAGCCAATCACGACAGAGCGCACTACATAATTGTGTTCCTACGCGAATGTCGCTTCCGTGAATCTGACATGTGACCCCGCCTGGGTGGAAAAATGTGTACTATACTAATTAACTTTTTAATTTTGTAGCAGGTGGCGCTTGGCACCATCTTCATCTAGGGACCTTATCTTCATCTGATCTGCTTATTTTTTGACGGGCCGACTTCCGTTCCAAAGGA
Organism: Rhipicephalus appendiculatus; assembly: GCA_030522465.1. Classification (NCBI taxonomy): domain Eukaryota; kingdom Metazoa; phylum Arthropoda; class Arachnida; order Ixodida; family Ixodidae; genus Rhipicephalus; species Rhipicephalus appendiculatus. Next base: position 54,751 of record JALIZH010031188.1, on the reverse strand, counting down.
ACTGGCTTTGTCTATTAATATTTAGTGTCACTTGTTCCTATGAATTTTCGTCACATCAGAGATTTTTTTAATTGATTACGCCACGGGTATAAAAAAATATATACTTTAATCATTCAATCAATCAATTTAAGTGAATCATTGAGTCAATTAACGAGCGATTCATAGAATCAATCAATCCGATGCTTTATTTTCCGACATAAAAAAATGTTTTTTTTTTGTTTTTTATGTTTGTTACTCTCACTTCAACAGTACTGAATGATCCCGTCCTGTAAGCAACACGCAATGATTGCCATGAGGCCGTTAGGAGGGCTCACATCTCATCGTCCTCCACAACTTGTATTTGGCGTTGCAGCTCCGCAGAAACCGGCGGCAACTTTGCACAATGCACCTCGCTTCTTTGATAAATGCGTTCCGAGAGCGTTCCTTGTACTTGAAGCCACGCTGCTTCAGCATCCTCTGCATCGTCGTTGTGGACACGGCCGTAGCGTCTCGTCCTCTTCGAAACGCTGCACCACCTTGGCGATGGCTGGAATTTCACCTCCCTCAAAAAAAGACGTACACCACCAATCGAAAGACGCTCAGGTCAAAATCGTCCAGCTTCTTCACCCGATCACGGCCTTTCCAATAAAACGCTTGTTCGGTGGTAGGACTGCCCGCGTTCCCCGCCAGCGCTTTCCACCGACAGAGCGTTCGCTCGCTCACCTGGATAGGTTTTTCCGTCCTCTTGGTGAGTGAATCCAAGCTTGCACTTTCCCCGCACTCGACCCGAAGCGCTGGCGTTTAAAGTTATCTGCTTCTCCAGCTTGGGAAAATCGCGCACACTCGATGGATGGCTCACCGGCGACAGTTTGCGGGACGCGTTGCACACACACGACCAACTCGGGCGACGCCATGTTGCCGAAATGCGGCGCATCACCACCTCACAACAAGCCTCCGCTCAGCCGCGTCCATGCGGGCTTTTTCTATTCATTTCACGAATTATTAAAACACTTTGGACGCTTTAAAACATCAATCCGTACCATACTGTCACGTTATGCGTTTGTAGTGTGCAAAATAGTGCTGGATTGCCAAAATAGTTGAGGGACTATTTACTGTGCTCACACAGCCCTGATTGGACGAGAGAGCTCTAAATTTGGCTGCACTGCCAACAGCTTGTGAAACGGAGTATAGAAGATGAATTGATGGGTGGCTGACACACGTGTCATTCTCTTGTTTTATCGAGGCAGCCTCAACAATTTCCCTTGCCCTCTGTTGTTTGTGAGCGAACAAGACATGCGTCTCCTCAAAAAGCCGCGAACATCCTTCACAACTTTTACAGTGCAATGCCAAGTGTGTATACGGCGTGCCTTTTAAGGAGCTATGGTGCTCTCTGAGACGTACATTTAGGCAGCGCCCCGTCTGTCCAATGTATGAAGCACCACACGAGAAGGGCACCCGGTACACCACCCCCACCTGACTATCAACAAACTTCTTCCGATGATTCACGGAACACTCATTCTTTGCCCCCCTTTTTTTTAGATGTGAAGCATCTTATGGCGAAGCTTAATCCGGTGGTGGTGGTGGTGGTGTGCCGCGTGCCCACCCTTACTGCGCATGCGCAAACCCTTTAAAAAAAATAAAAAATAAAAAACCTCCTCTCCCCCCTCTCTCTCCTCTAGGCATCCCTCCCCGCGGCAACCACGCCCTCACTGCGCATGCACCTCCCCTCCTCTCTCCCCTCCTACGCTCCCCCCTCTCTCCTCTAGGGATCCCTGCCCGTGGCGTCCACACTCCCACTGCGCATGCGCGTCTCCCCTCTCTCTCCTCTACGCTCCCCCCTCTCCCCTCTAGGCATCCCTGCCCGCGGCGTCCACACTCCCACTGCGCATGCGCGTCCCCTCGCCCCTCTCCCTCCTCTCCTACGCTCACCCCCCTCTCTCGCCTCGCGACGCAGACGCAGGCAGCGTCTGCTAGCGAGTTTCTTGGTTGAAAAAACCGACTGCTCGCGCTGCACAACCGTTCACTGGCCATCCCGTATATATGGCAGTGGATCTTGACCTCCAAGGTCGTGCCGGTGGGAGATTTCTCCTGTGCGTTGTTGAACAATAAAAATTCGCAGCGTGTGCGTTAACTAAAAGCGGACTGCGGGTCTCTGTGTCCAGTCGGAGTCTTCTGTTTCTCATTGCCCATTAGCAGAGATTGGTATGTTCCAGCAGGAAACACCTCTCCATCACTGCGTGCTTTGCGCCTCCCCAGGTTTCTTTCCTGCGCAACGCCGCGATGAGCGCCAGCGTCAACGCCGCCGCCAGTGTAAGCGTTAGCGCCCGCTGCTTCACATCTACACATGGTTCCCTTTAGCGGGAGATGGCGTAATTTTTTCTTTTACTTTTCTGTCAATCGTTGCACACACTTTCAACCCTATTTTTCGCTGAAAACAGCACGCATACAGTATATCTTGCCGCAACCTTTTTTAACCGGTGTGACACTCCATGCAGATAGGGAATGACTACAAACTTGTCGGTCACCTTCTGTCGCTCATTGACAAGCGCACCACCAGCCAACTCCTTTTTCATCTTGCGCAAAATCCTGCTCGACGCCGAAACTAGAACGTCATCTGGAAACCCGGCTTCACGTAGCCGGTTCACCTGCCTAACGAAACTGCTTTCCACTTGGTCAAAGCACGACTTTGTGACGGCTGCGTATAGGCAATTAGTGGTAATACCACTTTTTACCAAGCGCGAATGTGGCGATGAAAAGTGCAACAATGACTTTCTTGTTCTGGGCGAGAAAATCCAGCAAATATGGTCTGCAGTGAAGGTTAAGCCCAAATCTAAAAGCTGAAGGAACTTGTCTTGAGGAACCTCGCATGTGAACTTCAAACCAAGACCCCTTTTCCTTAAAAACCTTTAGAACATTGATCATAACGTGGGTGGGGTCTGACACCTTTACAAACACCTTTCGTATGTATTCCGCAGGGAATGTTTGCAAATAAGGCTTCAAGCTGTGGATAAAAGCTTTGTAAAGGTGTCACATAATACAGTAGCCGTTAAAAAGAAGGCTGTCGCGTTGTTGAAGAACCTGAATCTTGAACGCCTGGCCGCCTCTGTTAGTGCTGCTGAGAGCGATGTTTTGAATGTGTTCTTTTCTGCCAAAACACATAAATTGGATATCCCTTTCAGGAGTATTGTGTCTGAGCGTGGCACTTCACAGCAGGAGGTCTCTGGTTTTCTGCAAAAACATTTGGCTTCGCTAAATCTTGAGGACCCTTTTAGGATTCCTAACTCGGCTGAGGTAGTCCGTTATTTGAAGTCGGAGAACACTGCACGATGTGGGGGGTTTAGCATTGATGTCGAGGATTTGTTTTCCTCTCTCCCTCATCATCACCTCTTGCCGATCGTAAAAGAGTGCATCACTGTCTATAATGATCCGGTTTCTTTCATTAATTCCTGCTCTGTATCTGTTGAAGGATTTATGGAACTCTTGGCCTCTTACTTAAAATCAACAGTTGTAGCCTGGGAAGGGGATGTCTACGTCCAAAAATCAGGCATATGTATTGGCTCGAAGGTTGCTCCCGTTTTAAGCGACATCTTCATGAGCCATGTGGGCAGGATGATACACCATGATCGGGAAGGGGAGGATCTAAAAATTTTCCGTTATGTGGATGATTTTCTTGTGATTTGCCGTGACCTTCACCCCACCCACGTTATGATCAATGTTCTAAAGGTTTTTAAGGAAAGGGGTCTTGGTTTGCAGTTCACATGCGAGGTTCCTCAAGACAAGTTTCTTCAGTTTTTAGATTTGGGCTTAACCTTCGCTGCAGACCATATTTGCTGGATTTTCTCGCCCAGAACAAGAAAGTCATTGTTGCACTTTTCATCGGCCCATTCGCGCTTGGTAAAAAGTGGCATTACCACTAATTGCCTATACGCAGCCATCACAAAGTCGTGCTTTCACCAAGTGGAAAGCTGTTTCGTTAGGCAGGTGAACCGGCTACGTGAAGCCGGGTTTCCAGATGACGTTCTAGTTTCGGCGTCGAGCAGGATTTTGCGCAAGATGAAAAAGGAGTTCGCTGGTGGTGCGCATGTCAATGAGCGACAGAAGGTGACCGACAACTTTGTAGTCATTCCCTATCTGCATGGACTGTCACACCGGTTAAAAAAGGTTGCGGCAAGATATGGTGTACGCGTGCTGTTTTCAGCGAAAAATAGGGTTGGTAAAGTGTGTGCAACGATTGACAGAAAAGTAAAAGAAAAAGAAAGGGTGGCAAAGAATGAGTGTTCCATGAATTATCGGAAGAAGTTTGTTGATTGTTAGGTGGGGGGTGGTGTACCGGGTGCCCTTCTCGTGTGGTGCTTCATACATTGGACAGACGGGGCGCTGCCTAAATGTACGTCTGAGAGAGCACCATAGCTCCTTAAAAGGTACGCCGTATACACACTTGGCATTGCACTGAAAAAGTTGTGAAGGATGTTCGCCGCTTTTTGAGGAGACGCATGTCTTGTTCGCTCACAAACAACAGAGGGCAAGGGAAATTGTTGAGGCTGCCTCGATAAAACAAGAGAATGACACGTGTGTCAGCCACCCATCAATTCATCTTCTAGAAGCGGAGTACGCTTACCTTCAAAAAAAAAAAACATGATTTAACGTCGGCTCGCAGTTGTAGATAGCGCCTGTTTTCTGGTTTTGCGCAAGATGTTTACGCAAGCGTTAGTCCGTTTGATTCTGTACTGCTTTTGTTTTTGTTTTGTTTGTGTTTTTTTGTGGGTTCGTGGATGTTCACGTGATGCCTTTTCAGTGCTATCTTTGCCAACTTAAGATGCGGAATTTCTTCGATTAAACTTTAGTTTCCAGTTAGCGCATGTCCTGTGGTCTCTTTACTCTGTCATGTTTTTCCTAGCGCTACGCTTCGACATAAATCTGTACCAACTCGCCCAGTATTCTACGTTACTATGACCTCACCATCCATGTACCGAAGTAGGACTACTATGTGTCGTTTAAATAGCGCTTGATGACACCTTGCGTGCGCAGCTGTAGTTGCACCACTGGTCCACCTAAAACGAAGAAGCAAACATGCGGGCGTCAAACACCAACTTATGGGTCACACAAAATAAAAAGGGACGCATGTCGTGGAAAAAAGATGCATGTTGCCCAAATGGAAAACTTACGATAAGGAGCATGCGATAAACTGAGAAGTGACCTTATGGACCTAATTTTCTGATTTAGTCGCAGGGTGTGTGATCGGCTGCTGTTCGAAATTCTGTTTCACCTCTGTGCTGTGGGCTAAACAGCTTCAATGGTCATCCACCAGCACAGGATGTCATGGCTTCTAAATTTTTTGATGCCCAGTTTAACTTAGTCCTTTCACATCGCGTCAGTCTATTTATTTATTAGCTCCCACTCCGGCGATTACGTTTGTCGGTGTAGCACGTTAGAATTACCCTCACGATAATCCAATACAATGGTTATTGTCACTTTTCGCAATTACAGGGATTCCCTGTCTTATCGCGACCTCGCTTGTCGCGTTAGGCTCTGTGGTGGTGTCCACCTTACAAAGAAATTGTTTTTAGGGGCGCAGCACCTTAGTGTCTAGGCTTGTCCCTTGTCCGTCCTCGTGGTGACGATGACGATGATGCTGATGACGATGCAAGGTACCACTATACGCCATGACGATGACAATGACGCTGAAGACGACGAAAAATAAGCACGTAACAGACCACACATTCTCTTTCTTCCATGGATGAAAGCGAACGTGAACGCGCTTTCACCCATGGCAACGCCGACTCAGACAACAAGCTACCCCGTTGACGAGAGCTCGCGAAGGAGCGGCAAAGCGGTGACGCCGACCAAAAGCTGCTACTCCGCGAAAATTCAAGCAGAGTATCGGAAAATGGTTGCGAAAATATTCTTTGCATTATTGTTCAGTTGATTGGTGCACAAATATTGGATTGTTGGATAAAGCGTACATAGTACTGAACACAATGATGGCCTAATAGCCCCATACTGCGCTAATTTTCCCATTTCTTTAATATAGCTGGGACACTCTGTGTGTCAAGAAAGCTACTGTATAGCTGGACTTGGCAACTCATTTTCTTGAAATCGCACAAATGCTTTTGCAGGTGGTGCAACTCAACTTCTGTGTTAAGCGCAGAATAACTGGAGAAGCTGCTATTATTCCTGATTATGAAGGATATAATGCACGTCACGTTTTTAAGTATTGTCTTGCAGTAAGTACTTGTCTAAACGTTTTTACGACAGAGGACACACACTTTTGTCCTAGGCAACGTATGTTTTTATTGGGTGCATAGGTACATACCTAAAAAAGACGTAAACTGCGTAGTCTCTGCCCCAAATATTCATTTTAAGTGAGTAGATCGTCTGAAATAGTCATGCCGCAAGAAAAAAAAAACATTTCTACGGTTCAGTCATTTCTACTTGTTTTAGACACCAGTGCAGGGAAGCTGCAGGCGCCGGCTAAAAATCTTCACTACGCAAGTTGATTGATGCAATGAGTTAGCTGCGTAGGATGACGGATGCAACGAGCATCCCCTTCATAACTGAATGGTGACTTGTGAGGCATTAAGCTCAATTTTTAACGCACATCGGTGCGTTGCCTACCAGAAAAGGTTTTGTTTGTAAAGAAAACACTCATAAATTAATAGCCTAACATTCAATGTTTTACGACATGATAATTTTCTTGTCAGTTATCCGCTTCTTGCCATCACTCGTTTTCCCGCCACAAATTGCGCAACATTCATATAATGGTGTCTATCGCAGACATGTTCACGTTTCTGGCGCTGTGCGTAAATCCAAAAGGCTCTAGTGCCCGAGTATGCTGCCCAGCTGATAATCGCGCATTCAGTTAAGGCATCCACTGTCGTTTCCCTATCTCTCTCACAGCATGTACATTTATACTTACATGCATCTTTCTGTAGAACCATGCTTTCTAAGGCAACCCAACCAGGTTTCGAACAGTATAGAGCTTCCATTTCGGCTAGAAAAAAATACTTCCTTCGTGAGTTATTCTTCACCTTTTCGTTGCTTGCTCAGAGCGAGTATTTTCTCCGTCAGTCCAGTGTAATGAATCTCCTCCACGCCGCTGTCTTCGGTATTAATGACCTTTGTTTCTGTGTCATTTACAGTGCCAATCCCGTTAAGAAGTTGAGAATAAGTAGAAACGTCCTGTTGTTGGTAACACGCACTATAGGACGAGGAAGTGTGATGTTCCGGGAAAGGGTCAGATCAATGAAGGGAGCTACCAGATTGCCGCCATCTGGAACTGATGGGAACGGATACATAGGAACGTACACAGCAGCCTGAGTGGTAGCCGTAGACACTGCACGGACTACAGCCGTGTGCGACTTCCAGAAGCGACATCAGAGCACAAAGGCAGGTCGAGCCATAAAGTGCCAGCGAAACAATCGATGAGGGCCGAGTGAGCGGTCAAGAAATCGCTGTCAAGAATGACATCGTGTGGACAAGCGTCGAGAACTGCAATGAGAACTGAAGTGTGGCAACCGGCAGCAGTTACGCGGGCAGTGAACATACCGAGAGCTGATGTTCGGCTGCCGTCAGCCACTCGTACTGTAGGAAACACAGCACGTGTAAGAACATTTTTGGCGGTATCGAAGATTAGAACTGATAAATGGATTTGTGGGCGCCACTGTCGCTTAGAGGAGTAACGATCGGGCCATCGGTGAGAAGAATAAGCAAGTTTCGTCCGGAATTAACGGTTCGTAGAGGCTTTTCGGTCCGACTTGTCTATGTAGCGCCACCTCAATGAGCTGCGCTTGCTTTTTTCCCGGAGATGTCCGGAATAAGCCGGTCCAGTGAGCCTAAAATTTTCATTGAGCCGGAAAATTTACGGACACTTCAGGTGCATTCATTACGCTGCCTTCAGCGTCACCGTAATTTTCCGTATAAAGTTCAAATTAATGACACCGCCCGGCGCATCGTGTGTTCTAAGTTTGAGTAAACAGCATGAAAACATTGCTGAAAATGGCGGATCCAGCTGAGCTGAAATGCGTCAGCCGTCTTTCTCACGCTCAAGGCGCATGCGGAGGGAGGGAATACATGGAGAGCTGCGTGCTTCCGGCAAAAATGCTTAATTTGACCAGTAGCGTAATGTCCTAGCCAGTAATAGAGGGTAGAAGGCGTTTGAATCCTCCAAGAAGTTTTTGACTTTTGCATATACACGCGCACATACAAACACATTAATGAACACACATAAAGATATGTTGGTGAGTACCCGTCCCTCCTGCTCCCCGCAGTGCTGGTTCAGGGGATCTTTCAGAAAATATCTCCAGGGGATCAGACCACGTCCCATACATGTGTACATGTTGTGTTATCGCGATGCTACTCTTGAAGCGAGAGACACTAATATTGTCGCTTCGCTTCCTGCAGCTGCGCCGTTCCTTCGCAAGGTGGTTTGTTCCAGTTGCGCCAGGTGACATTAAAAAAAGTGAGCACCTAGAGTTACTTCAACCAACATTCCAGTTTGCTGCAGTCGAATTTTTTTCAGTCACCCTGAGGAAGCGCTAGTACCTTATAAGGAAGTGAAAAGTTTTTTATGGCAGTCGATTTTCTTGAATACTTCGTAATCTATCTTCGTAGATATTTTTTTTCTTTGCTTGCTTCTCTCACCTCAATGCTCACGACGCCCATTATGCCCTTTATAGCCTCTTGTCGTGTTGTGAGCGCCCATTGTGAGGCCTCTCAATGCCCTTAGATTCGCGTGCATTCCTGAACGCGCATCTGAGTCCACATGACTGAGTTTACAAATGTACACCCGTGAGCAAACGTATACGAACCACGGGAGCACGTGGCGCCAATGCCGTCAGCGCCATGTAGTGGGAGAAATCTGTTGTCGAGAGCATTCCTATGGCTAATTCGCAACCAGAGCCATGCTCTCTACAGCAGAGAACTCACCACTAAGCGGCACAGAGAGCAGTTTTGACACGTGCTCCCATGGTCCGTATACTTTTGGTTACGGGCGTACGTCTTGGAACCACAAAAGCCCTTCTCATATCTCGAAGTCAATCGTACCTATTGTACACCGACAAAGCTCTGTTTTCCGTTGTTGGAGCATTCCTCTGTTCCTTTGCTTTCGTGGCTTTCTCCTATGCTCCATATATCATGCATATATCAGTTTCTATCATTTACCTATAACGCCAGGAAGTGCAGAGGATACTTGCTGGACTTTGTCAATAAAATCATGTGCGGTTGCAATGAACGACGCATACCGTGAGAATGAAAATGGAGAGAAAAGGTGGAAAATCAGAAAGACGTTTCGTGTGCTGCCTGGAGACCTCTCTCGGAAATCAACGCCAACCATCCAGACGTGCCTGGTTTTCAACCTTTTGGCGAACTGTTTGCTTGCAACATTTGGTGGAGCTGTGCTGAGTACCTCTGACGGCCTACGACGGAGCCGTCAGCACGAGAGCTTCCTAGACAATGTCACCTTGCCCAAATTTTGTCATTGCACCCCATCATGTTTCTAGAGCAAAATGACCCCCCTCATCAATGCCTCGGCACGACCAGTGCTGTACCAGCGTGACAGCCGTTGTCAGTAAATCCAGGGGAAGTCTTAGATGAATGGCTGAGCCATTACGAAAGGGTAAGCCAATGCAATAACTGGAACCCTGACAGCCAGTTCAGTTTCTTACATGACGGACACGGCCCTGGTTTGGTATGAAAATCACGCCGAGACGCTTACCGCATGGAGGAGTCTTCTTGAAGACATGAAGAAGCGCTTTGGCGACTTGGAACGACCTGAAGCAACTTTCGTTCAGAGAGTTCACGTCATTCGCGAGACTTGCGCTAGTATATCGAAGAAGTACTCAAGCCGGGCAAGACCATGGACCCTCGAATGTCAGAGGATGATGTAGTGGGGCACCTTTTGAAATGCATTGTGGAAGACGTCGATAACTTACTTATTTAAAAGACAGCCTGAATACTGTATCAGACATCAAACAGCACTGCCGCATATTCGAGGAGCTGAAAACGCCGAATCGCACCCAAGTTTGGACGGTTGGCCAATGTCACTACAGTGGCCAGCGTTGACCCAGTTCCGCGGACATAAGTCGCAGCTACCATTTGGCAGATTGTCCGCGAGGAGCTCCAGCGGCACGAAGAACAAGCGCATTATGCGATACCGCGTCCCACCTCCTCCGCTTTCCGAGACGCCGTCTACGCATCTTCTTCTGCAACTTGGCAGGATTCGGTGAATGTGGCGTATCATAATAGCTACCGACACGACCCGCATTATGACCAGAGTGAACCACATCCGTACGACTCGATTAGAACACTCGCGACGTTCTTCCACGAACCAACATTGCTTACGACCCATCACTGCGTACGACTTCCAAGGGGAGGGGCTGTGTTACTCGCATCCTGTGGCCACTATGGAATAGCTTAATCAGCGTCCAGAAGTTTGCCTTTTGCTCCTGTGTTACAACTGTGGCACATCTGGACACATAGCTAGGTATTTTAGTCAACGTTAGGCATAAAGCAACAGACAGTCAGATCATTTATGCTACTTGATGGTCTTATCGTGGCTGCTCATTGGCCAGCAAACTCCACTTTTGAAGGTCACTTCCGAGATGAAAGAACCGGCAACTCTTCTTTGGACAACTATTGTCGATGATAACATAGGTACCGAAACTGTTAACGCTCTCCTGCCTCGGAACGTACTCTATCGCCACCAGCTTTCCGAGCGTCTCGATCTCCGTCCGCTAGATGGCGTGTGGCGTCATTATCTCCTCGACGCCGCTTCGCGTCACTCCCGCTGTTAAACAAGCGATGCGGCCTATGGAGGTGAGGTCGGTTGAACATCTCTACTGCTGACTCAAATACCTCCAACTATCTGCAAGCTGAAGAAGGTCAGTGTGGTTATTAATGGCGTTTCCACCATGTTTCTGTCACGAGTGCAGTGTTTAGAAGTCTGCTGCGATGCAAGATTGTGATTTGTAGGAACTAGAGCACAAGTTTTCGCGGAGTGAGTGGGGACTCATTATACCTGGTTGGTGGGCGTAACCTGGATCACTTCTTAGGTGGGCAAGATTTCAACACTTAGTTGACTGTTCTTCCCTTCTCCACACACGACGTAATTCTCGTGCCATTGTTTGGCGCCATTGTTGATTGCCGAGAAGGAGAACTCAGTATCTGCGGAAGTGTTTCGTCGGCGCTATTGAAAGAATAACCCTAGCAAGAGACTGTCTTTCGTGTTTCCGATGATACAGTTGAGTCCGCTTTATGCTCGATGCGCATATCTATCGTCTGTTAGTCTTCTATTAGTACCTTGTTCAATGCTGCATTGGAACCGGTACATAGAAATTGCGTCAGGAAAAACGTGTTGGTTCCGAATTCCATTGTTTCAGTTACCAATGAATGCAGAGGGCTATGATTGATAAATCGCTCCACTGAAGCGGCAGTACGACCTTAAGACCTAAAACGTTTGAGGAGGACTCATCTATACCTATGAAAGTGCTGACTGAATTACCGGATGCAGGAAAAACCAGTGTCTCGCGCCGCGCAAACGAACACATGCTCCAAATGGTTGCCAAGTCACTCAGTGGCCATGAACGTCGTGTTTTGGTGGCCGTTCTTTCGAAACACGCCTCAATATTCGACTTCGTACAGCACGATGACCCGCCATCGATTCCTGCATCCAGAGTCACCATCGCATCGATGCAGTATCCGCTCAACTGATTCGTCAGAACAATATCTTGCGTTCTCTGTGGAGCTAAAGCTTATCGGCGAATGATAAGCAAACGAGTAATTCAATATACTTCTAGCCATTGGGCAGCTCCAGTGATACTCGCGAAGAAGACAGATAGCGCGTGACAATTCTGTGTTGATCACCGTCGCCTGACTGCCATTACTAAGAAAGACGTACGCTCGCTCCCACAAATTTACGACACCATCGTTAGCCTCTTTGCGTCACCTTCTCTTGTGTGTATTTACGGCAAGATTACTGGTAAGTTCCTGCGCAACAACTGACAGAGAGAAGACAGCACTTGAAGCGCCCGACGGACTATTTCAATTTAACCTGATGCCTTCCAGGCTCTGTAACGCGCCTGCAACGTGTGAAAGGTCCATGAGCACTAGACATCACGGTTTTAAGTCAGAAGTCGCTGTGTACTACTTAGACGACGTGGTGATCTTCGGTTGACCATTCCGTGAGCATAACGAGCGCCTGGACTTCATACTAAACTACTGGCGAAAGGCCAGCCTTGTTCTTAATTCTAAAAAAGGGCCGTTTTGGTGAACGACAGAAGCGTGTTCTCGGACATCTGGTCGACAAAAAAGGTATGCGACCCGATCGACAAAGACGTCAGCCGTAGAGGCATACGAGGGACCTCGTTTTGTGAAGCGACCACGAACATTTTTAGGCTCATGCTCCTACTTTAGTCAATTCATTCACAAATTTGCTGGCATGGCTCGTTTGCTCACAAGCCTCCTAGAAAAAGGCGTTTCTTAGAGTGGAGCTCAGAATTCGACTCATCATTTCGGCAGCTAAAGCTACTCTTCACGTGCTAACCTGTACTTCTCCGCTCCGAGCCCTTATCACCAACAGATGTTTATAACGATGTAGAGGCGTCGGCAACGGCGCTGTAGTAGTTCAGCGTGTCAGTGATAGCGAGCATGTGATATCGTACGCTAGCCACTCCATGAGTCACTGCGAGTGCAATTATATGGTGACCAGTGTTGTATGCGTTACCGAAAAAAAATGAAACTAAATACATTACTCGTTACTCTAACAAAAAGGAACGCATTACCGCTCTACGTTACCTCCAAAAAAAGGTAACGCGCTACCGTTACCGTTACTGAAAAAAGGTAACGGACGTTACTTCTGCCGTTACTCCGCAATGATAAGTTTTAATCAATGTGTTTTTGCTGCAGTAACTCAAGAAAAACTTTTTTTTTCAATTTCAAATTTAGGTTTTGCAAAAACGTCTAACGCAAACAAGGCGTATACCCAAAATTATCAATTAACGAGAATTATTTGTACAGATTTTAATGTAGCGGACCTTAGCAATGTTAAAATAGCTTAAAGGTGCCTGTAGAGTTACATGTGATAGTTTATGACTCTAGGAAGGAAGTATAATTTTAAGGGCTCCTTTTCTTCGTTCTCATTATAGTTCTCATTAATATTCGCTTCTGAGACTCTGTGGCACATGGTGAACCCATTTTTCTCAATGTGACATTAAACACAATGTGAGATTCCACGCTATCTGCAAAGAAAGCATCACTGAATTCTCAAGAAATTTATAGTGACCGGCATTTTCTGGGTCCGAACAGCACCTCCAGTGGAGCTCGTCGAAGTCGAAACTGGTGGTCCTTGGCGTTCGAAATAGCCCGCTGCGCCAGTAGGCAAACACGGAGGCCTCCATTGGCGCCTTTTTTCGGGGGGGGAAACATTTGCACGTTTGTGACACCAGATGTCCCTTGGTCCGTAGCTGTCGTCGCGTTTTGGCCGCCAAAAATCATGCGCATGCGCAGACTGCCTACGCGGATAAGGCCCATTCTGACGGCGTGCTTGTACTAGCAAAATAGATGCGCGAACATTGTTGTAGTTAAGAAATGCGTTAACGGTCAGGGGAAAAAATATCTGTGCATAAACATTTTTTGTTCACTTTAACCTATACAAGTACCGCGAAAATTTGCGAGCGTTTGTGTCAGGGTGTCCAAGATCAGCCTCGCTGGCTCAGGAGCTCGATAACCAGAAACGTAGCTGCCGTTGCAGCAGTGGCGGATCCAGAGGGGGGGGCGTGGTAGGGGTGATCGCCCCCCCCACAATGCCTGTGTCAGCACCCCCCCCCCCTCCTCTCTTCAGTGCTTGTCGTCCACCTCCTATCACCAATTACGACAAATGAGTGGAAGGGCTCTGAACACACATTAATAGTATTTATGCTATGATGGCGTTCTTGTACTACTAAAAAGGTCGGGACCCCGCCCCCCTCTCCGGTGTTACCTCAAGCGACTGCCTCCCTCCCCCCCTAAAAAAGAGTGGCTGGATCCGCCCCTGCGTTGCAGAGAAAAAGAAGCAAAATTTGTTATCAAAACAAAGGTGATAAGCCTGATCAACTCTGCAGCAACTATTATGTAGCAACTATCATAAAATGTCTCATATATACACATTTTTCAAAAGTACTTTTCTTCACTCTACAAGTTTCACACAATGTTACTTTACTCTTTGTTGCGCATGCATTTCATGCACGAAAGCTCTTCAATGGAATGGTGATATTTGTGCGTTACATAGCCATGAACTTTCGAGAACGACGGGTAATGAAATTGGTCCCTCCGTGTTGAATATGTTCGATATTTCTTGCCTCCCAAAGTATGCACTTAAAAAAGAAAGCGAAGTTCCTTTTCGGGCTACTGGGAGGTATCTGCATAAAATATAAAATACTCATCCAAATCTAAAATATCCAATAGGTTTCTTTGTAGCGCACGTACACGACAGGACAAAATGAAAGCACACATAGACACACTAGCGCCCAGTGTGTCAATGTATATACGTGCCTTTATTTTGTCCTGTCGTGTACGTGCGCTACAAAGAAACCTATTGAAGATGTGCTACCAACAAGGCGGCATCGCATCCCTCGTGATCTAAAATATCCATTTTCGGATTCGTGTCGATCTCTCATAGAATCACCCGTTTGCCATTACCACGCTTGGGAGGCTAAATGTGGTTATGTCTGCCGTGTAGTTACTTGTAACCACGTTTAGCCGTAGCGTTCGTGTGACAGCGGTATTGGGCTTTAGTTGAAACAGAGGGACGCCAATCAAGATAGCAAGTAATTTTTTTTTGCGCTGCAAGAAAAAATTCGACGTTTCCCGTCCCACGCACATAACGGTTTTCTTCCTGCCGTTGGGTCAAGCGTATTCTCCATGATGTGCGAAATTCCGCCGAGGCAGACTCTCGATCGGCAGCACACCTGTAGACCACTTGAAGCTAGCTGCTATCTCCTGGATGAGCCGGGATTCCACAAAAAACTGCTTATCGCCTCTAAGTCGAGGACGGGGGGACTTGTCAAATTCCATGCGGTGGTCATTCACCACGCTGTGCTGAGCGAGTGTACTCCTTTTTCACTGGAACTTGCGGACGTCTTTTTTATGTTGCCGCAGTCTCTCGGGAAAGTTCTTTGCTTCCCTCACGAACCAAGCGTCACAATGAACACGTGGTATGGAGTAAACCGGCCCATACGCTTTCCCTTCGGGAAGTCTGTCTTTTGGGCACGGAAAGGCCAGATGCCAGCCATCCACGTGCTACAAACCACTTCCACGAAAAGCATGTCCGTACAGCTTCTAATGGCGGATTCCGCGGCTTTCTTCAAGCTTTGTGTGGCGATGGCCCAACCCTCCCCACAGGGAGCTAGCGCGTCTTCAGAAATTTCTACCCGCGATTTCCACAAACAAAACCGATTCCGCCCGTGCATATTTTGTCCATGCCTGGCAGGCAAACAGCAGTCCGACGCTGCGGCAAAAGGATTCGCCGGGGCGAGCTCTGGGAAAATGGCACCTACAAGATGAAAAAGTAACGAGTAACGTAACGCCTCACGTTACCGAAAAATAGTAACGTAAGTACGTTATCCGTTACAGTTCCGAAATTGTAACGAGTACGTTACTAAGTTACCGAAAAAAGTAACGCGTTACCGCCAACACTGATGGTGACTGAACAAGAGTGTCCGGCGGTCGTCTTCACAGAGCAACGGTTTCGATCGTTTCTCCACGGGTGCCCCTTTACTGTGGTCACGAATCATCATTCGCTCTACTGGCATGGCCACCTTCGGGATAGGGATGGTAAAATCGATGAACGATTAATCGATTAAAAGTGCACGGTTAATCGATTAATCGTAATCGATTTCCACCTTTCAATTAATCGAATTAATCGATTAAAACTCTTCGATTCATCGATTACGGCAACTGCCCCCCCCCCCCCCCCAACTCAGCCCCTTGGCCGGTGCGCATGATTGCGAGGCGAGCCATGCCGATACGCAATAGTCGAGCGCACCTACTCTTTTTCACTACAGCGCATATTTGTACGTTAGTACAATGAGCCCAAGCCTTTGGCGGCCCTACCCCCATAGAGGCAGGAATGAACTCGCCCTGGTCTCCGTCGCCTACGGCGTCCACCTCTAAGCCCTCCCCAAAGCTTCAGGCGCGCGCAGGAAGCGGCCCCACCCCGACGAAACAGAAATGCACTTGCCCGTTTCACTCCGCTCACAGCTTAATGCATTCGCCTCCTCTCGCCCCCCCCATTTGCTCTATCGTGTGCTGGTTAACCGCCGGCAACGTTCACGTGGTGCTTACTTGCTATATTGCGTTATTATTATATTGTGGTGTGTATACTGCTTCCTTTGTCATGTCGTAACGACGAGCAATCGCAAGAGGAGCGCGGTGTGGACGCTGCTCACAGAAGATTCGAAAACGACGACGGCGATGTGTGATAAAGGTGGTAAGCAGTACTCGAAGCCAGCGACGGAAACTCTTAAGATATCACCTGCTTCACGTCAGCTTTATTAATGTCCCAAGAGCATCCTCCGAAGCAAAATGGTCAAGACTAAAATTGCAATGTTGAGGACACCGTTCCCGAACCCACCAATCCACCTCTTCAGGTAGGTTATCAGTAGAGACCGGATTTTAGGCAAATGCCTATTTTGTTCCTTGCGTTCCTATCGTGCCACTTTGATATATGAGCATGAACTAGAGGTTAGGGAGGGCATTTTAGTGTTTTTATGGTGCCTATAAATGCCTATTTTTGACGTTTGTGCCTAAATTACTATAAAGGCCTATAAATGCCTATTTTCAAAATCGGTGCCTATATGAACACTATTTAACCTCAAATTTTGCGTTCGAGTACAGTTGGAGACCGTTATTCATTTTACCGGGCAAAATTGACCTTTCGGTACTCTATGGGGTGCAATCTAGTTCCCTAGTTCAACAAACTAGGGAACTAGGTTCCAGCAAGGAACAGGAGGTGACTCTGTGGAGCTACAGGAAGATGGAGAACGAATGCGAAACCGTAAAGTTGGTAAAAACAATCAGATGTCCACGTGGTTTTTGTTTTGTTTGTAATTTACTTCTTAAAGGGCGATCATCTTAAAGTATGATTTACATGCCACGCTCATGGCGCGCTCGCGGCCGTTTCGTTAGCTTGATATACACCAAATTTGGTATTGAGTGACGTGACTGTATGGCGAACATAAATGACAGGTGGTAATATGCAAATAATGACGTGCTTGTCATGAACAACATGATTTACATGCCACGTCATGGCGCGCTCGCAGCCGTTTTGTTAGCTTTACATACACCAAACTTGGTATTGAGTGACGTGACAGTATGACGAACATAAATGACAAGCGGTAATATGGAAATCATGACATGTCATGCGCGACATCACTTCCATGCCACGCTCATGGCGCGCACGCGGGCGTTTTGTTAGCTTGATATACACCAAACTTGGTATTGTGTGACGCCACTGTATGACGAACATAAATGACAAGTGGTAATATGGAAATCGTGACATCTCATGTGCGACATTACTTGCATGCCACGCTCATGGCGCGCTCGCGGCCATTTCGTTAGCTTGATATACACCAAATTTGGGATTGAGTGACGTGACTGTATGACGAACATAAATGACAAGTGGTAATATAGAAATCATCACTTGTGATGTGCGACATGACTTGCATGCCACGCTGATGGCGCGCTCGTGGCTGTTTCGTTAGCTTGGTATACACGAAATTTGGTATGGAGTGACATGACTGTATGGCGAACATAAGTGGCAGGTGGTAACATGAAAATATTGGCATGCATGTCATCTACAACGACATATACATGCCACGCTCGTGGTGCGCTTGCGTCCAGTTCGCTAGCTTGATATACACCACAATTGGTATTGCGCGAAGTGACTGTATGACGAACATGTCCTAGCATGTAAAACATGACATGCAAATTATGTAAAGCATGATTTGCTCCTTCGTGGCTGCTTCGCATTACATCGATTCCCACAGTGCGTGGGATCTGCCAGCTTTTTTGAACAAGATTTTTTTAATTGGCTCATTATGAGCCGCGAAAGCATGATGCGAGAAGGTGAGCTTGAAACCTTTGCCACTTGCCCCGTGCAGACTTCGCAAGCCAAATTACTGCCCTGCCCTCTTCGGTATGGGAGGAACTCGGAGCCGGAAGATCACACGATGCTGATGCATCAACACGTCATGCCCACGCAAGGTTACATTCGCATGGAATGCCCAAGCCAGGTCGTGCACGCGCGGGGTTGCTGTTGGGTGGACATGAAAAAGCGCCAGAACTCACGCCTAAAGTAGCCAAAGTAGCCATGTCATTTGATATTATCGCCGAATTTCCAGCCAAATAGAACAGAAGCAGTATTATCAACAGAGTCTTACTATTGATGAATAACTAAAACCATTTTAAATAAGTAAAAGCAGAAGTTTAAAAAAGAGCCATGGCGCCAACTGGATATTTTCGTCGCCAACGGGGTCCAAAAGTAGCCATTTTGGCGCAAAGTAGCCACGAACGGTAACCCTGGGCACGCGAGCGGTGTTGTGTCGTTTCGGCGTTCTTTTTAGTGTACTGCCTGTTTCTGTGGGTGGATCGCTCAATGCGCGCACGTTTGGAGAGGCTGGCATGGAAAATATATTTCAAAAGGGAGAACGTTTGGGCTTGTTGGTTGTTCATCGTTCTTCATAAATCATAGCGCAAATAAGAACACGGGACAAGAAAGAGACCAGGACAGGCGCACACTATCAACTGAAGTTTTATTGCTGAAACAGGGCGTATATAAGCACCCTTTGAAGCTGCAATAAAGAAAAGAGAAGAAAAGGACAAGTAAAGACAGCGTGAATGGACACGTGTCTATGCCAAGAATTCATGTTCTTTAACATGTGTCAGTACCCCGTCTATCCTGCCATCTGTTAAAGAACATGAATTCTTGGCATAGACACGTGTCCATTCATGCTGTCTTTACTTTTCCTTTTCTTCTCTTTTCTTTATTGCAGCTTCAAAGGGTGCTTATATACGCCCTGTTTCAGCAATAAAACTTCAGTTGATAGTGTGCGCCTGTCCTGGTCTCTTTCTTGTCCCGTGTTCTTATTTGCGCTATGGTTTATGAAGAATGGATAATATATCCTTACCACGACACAAAGTGTCACACCGTCGCACCGCTGGAACTGCTCTAAGGGACGATGCACCAAAAACACGCCAAGCGTGGTCAGGGCTGCGCCGGCACGATGCAGGAACGAACGGCGAGAACACGAACCCACACGAAATGGAGGAAGCTGAGCCTCTCATCTCGCTTGATTCGAAGTAAAAAAAAATAAATAAATAAAAAATCGCAAAGACTGCGTTTGTACGTTTTAATATTTCCATCAACTTTCATTGTTCTATTCAAGCAACAAATTGCACAAATTACTCATGTAGCTTCGAAAATTCTCGCAGTGTCACGTACTACTGTGACGTAGACAGGACCATTCCTTTTTGTACGTCACCTCCACCTTGCTGGGGCGTGCGCCCGTGAGATTAAGGGCAAGCGGCGTTCAGTCAGCCATTTCACCTCTTTCCGGGCGCGTAGCGTTGCAAATCTTGGCAGACGTGATCGTTAGCGCCCAGTGCATGCATTACACTTGCCAGCTCGAAATGCTCAAACCTGGTAGGGGGGCCCTTTAAGGTGTTCACAGACAGAGGAGAAATTGACCCTGAGCGATTAGACCCCGCCATTACAAGGCTAAAAGAACTTTCTGGCATTTAAGCGGTCTGGCTATTTTCTCCTGTGCTGCACTTCTCAGGTATGCCGAAAAAGATGAGACCCAGGAGCGTGTTTATTCTACGGTGGACCCTTAACTCACCATGCTGGACAATAAAAGGAGATACCGTGTTCCTAAACCATTGGCGCCTTTGTGCCACCATAAACTGTAACGTCTTCTTTTTTTCCTTTCCTGTCGTAGACACAGCTCACGCACGTCTGTTTTCGAAAATTCGAATTTTTGTAAAAATTGTGCCTATATTTACGATTTTGGGGGGCCTAAAACTGTGTGTTGTCTGCCTATTTTTGGCGCCTAAAACCCGATTTTGTAGGGCCTATAGATCCGGCCTCTAGTTATCAGTATCTCGCTACTTAGACAAGAGCCTTTGTTTAACTTATCTTGAAAATCAAGTCGCTCTTCAATTACACAAACGATCGTTATGTTTGAAAAGGACGGTCTGTTGGAAATTCATATTCGGTCAAAAAGCTGCCTCTTGCAGGACCTCTTCCTTTGTCCCTGCGTTTTCAGCGCGATGGATTCATTGAATGAAAACAGAAATGCGGTGTGTCAATGCTCAACCGTGCAGCTTGTTATTTTTTGTATATTTCAGACGTGCGAGTGCATTGTCTACTTGCATATTGTCGCGGTACACCGTAAACGGACAACCAAGACGTTTAACAGAACAGCAAACAGCCCGTTTTATGCAGCAGCAAAGGCCAAAACATAAACGCAAGAACGTCTTCTTCTTCAGTCCATGACACGTTCCGCGAGGCTGTAAGAGCCCACATCGTCTTCGTTTCATGCATACAACGGGCGCGGCATTTGCCTCCCTTTAAAAGAGCATCGCCCCGATGCTATGGTCACACGTTTGCAAAAGAGCGACAGTCCCTCGCAATGTCACTCGCTTATGTAAGGTTTTATGCGCACGACGTGCACAAGTTCAGGTCGGTGCTGGCGCCGCTTCGTACAGTGGGGGGCTATCCGGAACGACCTCATAGTCTCACTTAGTCGTCGCAGCACTCTATAAGGCCCGAAGTATCTTCTAAAAAGTTTTTCGGATAGTCCTCGTCTTCGTGCAGGCGTCCACACCCATACCCTGTCGCCGGTTTCGTAGGTCACAGGTGTATGACGTAGATTATAGCGACTTGCGTCGTGCCCTTGCTGTTGGTATATTCGCACACGTGCGAGCTGCCTGGCTTCCTCTGCGTGTTGAGTAAAAGCTTCGGTACTCGTCTCAACGTCATCGCATTCGTGTGGCAGCATCGCGTCCAACATCGTCCTTACCTCTCTTCCATGAACAAAGCGGAATGGGGTCATACGTGTCGTTTCTTGCTTAGCAGTGTTATAAGCAAACGTTATATAGGGTAGAATCTCGTCCCAATTTTTGTGCTCTATGTCGACATACATTGAAAGCATGTCTTCCAGAGTTTTGTTCAGCCGCTCGGTCAGTCCGTTGGTTTGTGGGTGGTAGGCCGTCGACTTACGGTGAATAGTACCGCTGAGCACCAACACATGATCTAAAAGTGCTGCTGTGAATGCGGTTCCGCGATCTGTTATAACGATCGATGGTGCGCCGTGTCTCAACACAATGTTCTCTATGAAAAATCGGGCGACCTCCTCTGCTGTGCCTCTCTGGATGGCTTTTGTCTCGGCGTAGCGAGTAAGGTAGTCGGTGGCCACAATAACCCAGCGGTTACCAGCACTAGAGGTAGGAAGTGGACCCAAAAGGTCCATTCCGATCTGGTCAAACGACGTTGGTGGGACCTGGACTGGGTGTAACAAACCGGCTGGTTTCGTCGGAGGTGACTTGCGCCGCTGGCAATCGAGGCAGGTCCGAACGTGATGTTTCACGGCAGCGGCGAGTCTTGGCCAGTAGTACCGCTCCCGCACTCTGCTCAGTGTGCGCGTGTAGCCTAAATGCCCAGAGGTGACCTCGTTGTGGCACGCTTGCAATACCTCACAACGAAGGGCTTCAGGGACGACAAGCAGGTAGGTGGATCCGTCTGACGAGAAGTTCATTTTGTAGAGGACTTTGTTTCGCAAACAAAATGACGATAATCCTCTTGCAAAGACTTTGGGCGCATTCTGAGTTCGTCCTTCTAAATAATTAATTAGACCAAGCAGCTCAGGATCGTCATGCTGTTGGTCTGCAATTGTAGACGTGCGAGGATTCCGAGGAATGCCGTCTCTTCATCGAGAGGAGCAGCCGACTCTATCGGTGATCGAGAGAGGCAGTCAGCGTCCGTGTGTCGTTTTCCCGACTTGTAAACAATCGTCATATCGAACTCCTGTAGTCTAAGGCTCCAGCGTGCTAATCGTCCTGAAGGATCTTTAAGGTTGATCAACCAACACAATGAATGGTGGTCACTGATTACCTTGAAAGAGTGGCCGTACAAATATGGGCAAAATTTCATAACCGCCCTTACCACGGTGAGGCATTCTTTTTCAGTGGTTGAATAGTTTGCTTCGGTGCGCGAAAGAGTCCTGCTTGCGTAGGACTGCTGACACTGCACAAGCACAGCTCCGAGGCCAACATTACTGGCATCAGTATGGAGCATTGTGTGTGCTGTTTCGTCAAAGTGGCCAAGCACCGGGGGCGTATGTAGACGTTGCCGCAATTTATTGAAAGCGGTTTCCTGTTCGTCGCCCCAAACAAAGGCAACGTCATCTCTCGTGAGGCGAGTTAAAGGCGACGCAATGCGTGCGAAATCCGGTATAAACCGCCGATAATATGCGCAAAGGCCCAGAAATCGCCTGACAGCCTTTTTATCTGATGGCATAGGGAACTGTGCGACGGCGGCTACTTTCTCAGGATCCGGACGAACTCCTGCGTAACTGACGACATGTCCAAGGAACTGTAGTTCTTCAAAGCAAAAGTGGCACTTCTCCGGCTTCAGCGTCAGACCGGCAGACCGTATGGCCTGGAGAACCACTTGCAGCCGTTTAAGGTGTTCGCCAAATGTTGCGGAAAACACAATGACGTCGGCAAGATAGACTAGGCAGGTTTTCCACTTCAGTCCTGAGAGCACGGTATCCATGAGACGCTGAAAAGTAGCAGGCGCGGAGCATAAGCCGAACGGTAAGACCTTAAACTCGTACAGTCCGTCTGGCGTCACAAAGGCGGTCTTTTCGCGATCTCTGGCGTCTACTTCAATTTGCAAATATCCACTCTTTAGGTCCATCGAAGAGAAGTAACGGGCGTTTCGAAGCCTGTCGAGCGAATCATCAATGCGGGGAAGCGGGTACACGTCTTTCTTTGTAACCTGATTTAGCTTTCGATAGTCCACACAGAAACGCAGACTGCCGTCCTTCTTCTTGACTAGAACAACAGGTGACGCCCAGGGACTCTTTGACGGTTGAATCACGTCGTCTTCAAGCATTTTGGCTACCTGTTGTTCTATCGCTTCTCGTTCTTTTGAAGCCACACGATACGGATTTTGATGGATTGGTCTCGCTGCATCCTCTTTGATGATTCGGTGTTTCGCCAAGGGTGTCCGGCCGACTTTCGAGGTCGACGAAAAACAGTCGTTGAACTTGGCTAGCAACTCTAGAAGGCGTTCTCGCTCCTCCTGAGGTATAATAGGGCTGACGTCAAGGATAGGTGCTAGGGCTTGTGGATCTTGTGCAGGCGTTGCTTGGAGTGCTCCAAAGCAGTCGCGGACATCTGCTACCTTATCAAAATAGGCTAAAGCTGTGCCCTTTCCCTTACAAAAAATCTTATTGAAAAATAATTGAAACGCCATTGCTCAATGTTGACATATTGTACTGAATAGTCGTTGTCGGTCCATTGAAAAGTCATTGAGATTATTGTTGACACGTATAGAATATTGGCCACCGCTCTTTTACCAAAATTTTATTGACATAAAAGTAGTTGAATGGTTGTCGACTTGTTTTTGAAAGTACATGGAGCATTGATTTCATTCATTGACAGCTCTAATGAATAATTATTGACTTACAATTGAAGCAGCATTGAAATTCGATTATGTATTTATTGAAAGTACACGTACTGTACGTTTAATAGTTGCTGAGTTTTTGTACATATACAAGTGCAATATGCTACCGCAATACGAACAATGCGTACTGAGGCACATGCACTGAGGCACAGGCCTCAGTAGGCATTGTCCAAAAGGTCTTTCAGAGAACTTGAATAGCTGCTGGGTGCGCTTAGTGGGTTTTATATGAGCGCATAGCTGTCTGTACATGCGCACTGTGATGTACAACGTATGCTTGCATAAAGAGCTACAGTAGGTCTGCACACTTCGCGTGTTATAGCAGAAACTTTACCGCCTGCTATAACGCTTCAATTCTGCCAAAACACGTGAAAACCTGGAAACACAGTAAACTTAGCGAAAACTAAAATATGCACACGGGCACAAAAGCAAATTGAATTACTCATGCACAGTAACTCGGAGAAGTCAACTTCTTCATAAGTTCTCTGACGTTTCGTTTTCTTTCAAGAGGTCCAACAAAAGAAAAACTCAAATGTGCGGACATGTACCTTTATTAAAGCGAAAAACTGCAAAAACCACATCACCAGAGAAGAAAACCATAACTTAATAGATGTAGCGTTTGTTTCAACATGTAAAGGGTGAGTCCCTCCTGCAAAAAATATGACAAAAAAGGAAATTGTGACAAATTACTACCAAGAAGTCGGTGTGAAAAGGCGAAAACTCCATCACATCATACGGTTGCAGAAGGGCAAACATGCTACAAATGACCAGGCTGAAGCGACACGCGAGTACACGTTTTTTTACTGCCCCTCTCGAGAGATGCAAGCTTTACAGAGCGCGGATATTAACATAGAAGGGAAACGCTAAGCCACAGATTTGAAGGCGCGCGTCGACACACACTAGGCAAAGTAACATCATAGCACATAAAAAAGACGCATAACTCCTCGCCCCGGAACACGATTCAACACTCGCCCTCACATATTCGAAATATTACTGGACTAGCGCATCCAGCTATCGCAAATAGCACTGTGCAGAAAGACACATCTGCGCTGATACAAACATTTTCTTACCCGCAAACTTGCTGGAGACAAAACAAAGAACACGACACCTGGTCGTAATAGCGTGTGCCTAATTACGAGGCACAAGCAGTTTTGAAGACGCAAAAAAGTAGTGCATGCGCTCGAATGTAAGCGTCAATGGATACCTTGAAACAAGCTCAAATAAGTGCCAATAAGTCAGTATGTTCGAAACTGAACAGAAATGAAATGCTACATTTATATTGGGACAGTTCAATCATGATGGCACAACAGTAACGCAGTCAAGTACTTCTGAAGCATGTCGCGCATGCAGCCGATGTAGCAACAAAACACGCGTTTTTATTCATCATGGTTTTCGAATAAAAGGGTGTACAGCAGTGGCGTAGCCAGGGGGTGGCACACCGGGCACGTGCCCCCCCCGAAATTTTTTTTCCGCCATGACATACATAGCGAAAAATGGCCATTTCAAGGAGGTGCCCTCCCCGAAATCAAGGGGTGCCCCCCCCCCCCCCCCGAAAAAATTTCTTTACCTGTACACCAGGGGCTACGCCCCTGGTGTACAGGTAAAGAAAACGAACTCACCTTCAACAATGGCGGCCCGTAGTTTCTTAATCCGCATATTCCAGGAGTGGTAAATGCACATCAAGGTGATCGCGTCCATTCCTGCAGCTAAGCAGAAATGAAACTGCGAGAGTCGCGCACGCAAGCTGAGACGTCCATTTCTCCGTCGGAACGATAACGGAACTAAGCCTCACAGTCCGTGCAGCCGCCACTTGCACACAAACGTAGTACTTGCATGCAGGTCCACAACTGCTGAACATGCCACGAAGTAGCTTCTTCACAAGTGCATTCATACCGTCCATGAATCACGGTATTTACACAGCCCGAAACAAAGCGAGAGGAGGCGAGCGCGCCACACACGACCGGCACGTCGGAATTCAATGCGCTCAACTGACACAGACGGCAGGGCGGATATCCATCCGCGTTGTCAACGCCGCTGCGAAGCCCGTCAGGTAGTTAGGCTGTTATCGCTGTTATTAGTTACGTAAAGCTTACTGGTTAAAGACTTTTTAACACTTCATGATTATGACTGCTGACGCAATCCAACACCTTATAAATTTATCCTCTTGCGCGCTACATTCTTTGTCGCAATATGACATGGCGCGCAGGCTAGCAAGTTGCAACATGTTGCGGCGTTGCCACGGTTTCTGCAAGGAGCGCATGGCGCGGGTGGTGTTCGTTCGCCAACAGCAGGAGTAGTAATAAAACAAAATGTAAAGGTGAGATAGTCGTCGGTACATCACGTTAATCTGATATCTCGTTGCGGTGAAGTTTGAGATACACGGTCTTATCGACACCGCGTGCAGGCAGGCGTCGCATTCTGCGCCGAGGCCCCCCGCGATCCAATGGGAGATACCTTTATGTCATCTCATCGTGTTGTGCGCGTCCGCGGCGGTACATGAATGATGAGGTGAAAACAGCGCACACTTGACAATGACGGACAGAGAATAGACAAGACACAGGCGCTGACTAACAACTGTTGTTAGTCAGCGCCTGTGTCTTGTCTATTCTCTTGTTAGTCAGCGCCTGTGTCTTGTCTATTCTCTGTCCGTCCCTGTCTAGTGTGCGCTGTTTTCACCTCAGTATGCTCAACCAACTAGCTCGAGACATAAATGATGGCTACCTTAAAAAAAATTGGCCGCGTATCTGCGTGCTTCGCTGCAAATGTCGTCGAAAGACGATAGTCTTGTGCCGACTGCACTGCATGAGCGGCATGAGTACCACAATTTAATAGCTGGGCTAGCCACTGGGCTCGTTTTTCGGACGTTTTCCGGGCACGCTTAGACGGACGCCGGCGTTTCTCCGCTGAAATTTGGTCGTCGGTCTTTTCTCTGCGTTCTCTGATCATGTCTTGTAGAGTGGGTCGTATTTCATCAAGCGGTCATATATGTTTTGCCTTGCCTGAGA
This sequence comes from Rhipicephalus appendiculatus, assembly GCA_030522465.1. NCBI lineage: Eukaryota > Metazoa > Arthropoda > Arachnida > Ixodida > Ixodidae > Rhipicephalus > Rhipicephalus appendiculatus. The sequence continues at coordinate 28,051 of JALIZH010031188.1, read as the reverse complement.
CAGCGCTCTTCTACGATGAATCAGCCGCATCTGGCTGGCATTGATAAAACAGAAGAGGACGCCATCTACAGCGCTACCGGGGAACATTGGCTTGTGTTGAACTATGCTGCTGCCAGGTGGCAGCACCACAGCGTGGAAGTTAAATCACTGGGCGGAGACTTGTTTTGTACACAGTGGCGCATTTTCAGCGCCGCGTAATAAACACTAGGATCTTTATAATTACGTATCCATAGATTTTGTTTTAAAGGAACACTGTGAATAGTACTAAGGTATTGATGTTGTGCCTCAGGTATGCGTAATATTTGATTTTTAATAGCCCACGCTCACCACTTTGAACACATGCTTTTCGGTCAAGATTGGAGGTCGTAAGGCAAGGGGTTAAACTTTGGCCAGCTAGCTGAATCGTGCGACGTGCCGACAAACAGACAGACAGATGGACAGACAGACAGACAGACCAAAATTTCTTCGTTTAGGTATCCCAAGAAAGACTATCGTCTTTAAAACTGCATATGAACGTTATATTCTCAAACCACTATTCCTTTGGGGCCACCGTAGTCGAGCAGTGCTTGCAGTTCTGGGCTGGTGTCGAATATCTATCGCGGGTTCCATCCCGGCCGCGGCAGTAGCATTTTAACGGGAGTTCGTTAAAGAGATCGTTATGCAGAAATCCCGGTGTCGATGGCGGCCGGCGTTGACTTCAATGTTGAGCGAAAGACCAGCGTTGGCCCTGAGCGCAAATTTGAGGTAGATGCAAATTAAGAGAAGAGCCGTGGGTCGTTTGCAATTTAGCTTTGCGGCACAGTAAGTCTCCAACGAGAAGCGAGAGCAGGCTAGCGATTGTGAAAGCGATATGGCGCATGCGCGCTTTAGTGTGTGTGTGTGTGTGTGTGTGTGTGTGCGTGCGTGCGTGCGTGCGTGCGTGCGTGCGTGCGTGGGGGGGGATAATGCGTAAGGGGGGTCCCCCATTTTTTTAAAGTAGGCAGAAATGCTGGAGGCTGATTTCCTTCGATTCAGGTGCATGTTAAAAAGCCCCAGGTGTTTGAACTTTCCGGAACCCTCCACAGCGGAGTGCCTCACAATCATATTGTGGTTTTGGCGCATACAACCCCAGCAATTATCTAATCAAGCTTTCTTTGTGTATTCAGCGGCAGTACAGTTGCTGCCCACGGCTGTGTACATGGACGTTACACTTTTACTGCGTTGTTTGCGTTACTGCAGCAAGAAGTCAGCTATAGCATCGTTGCCGCCTGAATAGTCATGTGGTGAGTCGTTCGGTTAGAGGTAATTAAACGGACAGGCTGGAGAAATCACGTTGCCAAACGTATATAGCTAGTACGCAAGCGATAGAAGACCGCTTATGCACAGGACGTTTGTATTATGCATTCTATTGGGGTATGCGCTGCTTACTTGTGGTGGTTTCATCCATAAAAAGGTTTCGATACTTTACAGGCTTGGCAATGCGCGCTCATACATACACTGCAACTCAATAAAAGCGCAACGATAAGTCAACATTTTTTGTCAATGACTTTTTCGTTTATGTTATCAACAGGAAAAAACCATTTAGTATATATTGAGCAACGTCAAGACATCTTGCCAAGTCGTTGAAAATCGGTTGATTCAATGAATAGTGACCGGAATGTCAACAACAACTCAATAGTCATTTTTATAAGGGTTGGAAGGTGCTGGCGCTCTGTGCTGAAATTTGTCAATAGCAAGTTCGTGCGCCCGTCGGTGACATGGACTATTCCTCGTGCGATTGAAATGCCATGAGTGAAAAACAACGAGGTTATTCGGTCTGCGACTCCTTCACCATCCAACGGTACGTCACATGCCACTGAAACAAGAGCACACGATCGAGGCGGGACAACAATGTCGTCGTCAGCGAGGCGAAAGGAGATGTGTTGCGGCGATAAACTATCGGTCAGACCAGGACCCTTGTAGAACGAAACGACGCGGTCCGGGATGTTGATTACTGCAATATTTTGTTTGCGTTCGTTATCGGCTCCGCGATGTTTCATCGTGTTTCATCGCATAAACTCAGCTCTCCTTGCCTTTGATAAACTAGCGAATTTCTTCGCCTGCTGTGTCTATGGCAACTTTTTGGGTATTTTATTTAACTCTCAGGTCCGCCATGGTGGATCAGTTGTTACAGCGCTCGGCTGCTGACCCTAAGTTCGCGAGTTCCAACCCGTCCGCGGCGGTCACATTTCGATGGAAGCGAAATGCTCGAGGCCCGCGTACTGTGCGATGTCAGTGCACGTTAACGAACACCAGATGGTAGAAATTTCCGGAGCCCTCCACTTCGTTGTCCCTCACAATCATATCGAGGTTTTCGGCAGAGTTTATGTTATTTTACTTCTTCAACGGCACTACACAGTGGTCCAAGAAGTTCCAAATTGTAATATGCGTTGTTAATTTTTGACTGGTTCTTATTGCCGTTATATCTTAATCCTTAGTGTTTACCATATATATATATATATATATATATATATATATATATATATATATATATATATATATATATATATATATATATTGAAGCAGATCCTTCGTCAGAACAGTAACAACGGAAGTGTTTATTTCGTTGTTACTGTTCACACGGAGGATCTACTTCACTGTTTGCAACACTACGGCCACTTAGCCACATAGGTCGGCAAAGCATGTGGAGCTTACTCAGACTCACTCATGAAATATATTTTGCCCTTGGGACTCTCTCAGACTCAGATGCACCAAAATTTTCCTCAACCAGACTCACTCGGACTCAGACTCACGAAAAATTTTTCCCAGCCGGACTCACTCGGACTCAGACTCACGGCTCCATCTGAGTCTGAGTGATTCTGAGTGAGCCGACTCATGAGTCTGTTAGCGTACAATTGGCTTCTTCGAACTTGGTGTCAATGTTCTTTATCACCAATATCTCGCATAATCGGGGCTCTACTTCGCGCATTTTGATCTCGTACCTTCAAATATGAGATATCAGTGGTTGCAATCCAGTAAGCACCTTTTATTGAAAAAGATAACTCACATTAAATATTTTTATAAAAAAATTCACATCATATCCACGAGGTGAATGATGGTGAGTGGGGCGAAGCTCCGGAGGGAATCATCGGTAAAACCGTGAATCTTCGGTGTATCGCCCCATGAATCATGGCGCAGTCGTCGAACATGAAGCTTTAAGGCAGACGCCACCTGTGGTCGTGCGTCCTCGGCGTTCCGGACAGGCCCTACCAGGAAAGCCGTCCACGCTTCCTCGGCCATGGAACCCGCCCACCTGCCACCACACCAACCCCAATTCGGGGACATCGTCTATGCCTCCTCGTCACCCCGTAACATTCCGGCTCTGCGAACGCCGACCGGGGACGGCGTCCGGGCCTCCTTGGCGGCTCAACTTTCATTCATCGACGCCGCGATACCAGTTCACGCTACGGCACCACACGGGCTCCTCTCGTCTGGCAACGTGGTTAACACTCCCATCGGCGCGGTTCCCGTGAAGTGGACTCTATCATCCCATCGGCCTCCAACGGACGCCGTCCACGCGTCCTTGGCTATGGGTTGTGCCGCTGTGAGTACCGGAGCCGCCGCATGCTCCGCAGATACCGGCTGCCCTGGTTTTGCATGCGACTCACACGAGAGCACTGTGGAGCTGACTACCTCCTCTCTGGTGAAGTCCACCTCACCGTTGATCAGGATGGAGTGCACCTCCGGTGCTCGACTCCGAGTACCGCGTCGGCCCGACGATCCCAATTATGACAGCGCCATCTATTATCTTTAATCGTCAACTATACGAAAACCACTAATGCCATCTAGTGATATTATTTCCAAGGACATATACACACAACGCCATCTAGTGAGCAATTCTTAAAACTAACTAGAAGTGGCTACTACGACATACTATTACAGAGGAGGGAACGACCCACACCCTAAGGAGCTTCGCCCCTAAAATTCCCGGAACAGAGTTTTCGGGGGTGGAAGGGAGGTCATGGCACCCCCCTCCTCCGTAACTCACGCCTCTGATCAATAAATATTTAGCTGGCGTATGAACGCTGGTGCTTTGAAGTATGCGTTATTCGGCCTGAGTATAAACTTGGGCCTGCGTAACGCTCCTAGTAATGCTGCAGTTGAGTAAGTAGAACCATAGATCGGCAAAACAGTGCAGACCTCACTCAGACTCCCTCGGACTCAAACTCACCAAAATATTACTCACCCAGACTCACTCAGACTCACGGCTCGATCTGAGTCCGAGTGAGTTTGCCGACCTATGCTTAGCCACCATCCTGCCTATGTATGTATATATATATATATATATATATATATATATATATATATATATATATATATATATATATATATATATATACCATGATTGTAAAGCTAGCATTCGTGCGATGCAGTTAGCCCAATTTATACGTGTCAGTCACTTTGGCAAACAGAGTGTTCAAGCGCAGTTTTCTGGCGCTATCACGCGGAAAATGTAAACTCAGCTGCTCTCTTGACATAAACACGTACATTAGATTAACCCTAGCACTTGTAACTAGGACCTCGTCTCCACACCAAGCACAACAGGTGCCGCATTTAGTTGAGCGAATATGCAGCTCAAGCAAGCGCACTCGCGCATTATGAAAATGGCCGAACAGACCCTGGAGAAGTGCTGCTTTCAGCTAACGCTTGCTGTCACACGTGAGCGAGCTTATAGAGGCCCCCCGTCTTCTGCTCTAACTCGAAAGGGGGACAGTCGCAAAAGATTATGTTCTAACGCCTGACCGTGGAGCCCGAACTCTCATAGTTCAGGCTTCATGGTAGTCTAGTGGTTGCGGTGCTCGACAGCTGACCCGAGGGTCGCGGGATGGAATACTGGCCGCGGCCGCCGCTTTTTCGACGAAAATGAATGAGGCCCGAGTACTTGGACTTAGGTGCACGTTAAAGAACCCCAGGTGGTAGAAGTTTCCTGAGCCCTCCACTAAGGCGTTCCTCATGCATATCGTTGTTTCAGGACGTAAAACACCAGGGTATTATTATTATTATTATTATTATTATTATTATTATTATTATTATTATTATTATTATTATTATTATTATTATTATTATTAATATTACAGCTGCGGCTGTACACACGATTGAAAATGTGCGCGTAGAGCCGAGTTAGGGCACCGAGGAGGTGAAATATGTGGATTACGCTGGTGCAACTGCCGTTCATTTTAACCGGGAGGCAAAAACCCGTGTCACTCTACTTCCCCCAGATGCCTGTACCGATGGTCTGTTTGAGGCCAGTATGTTGCTGTGAAATTTCGCAAGGGCGACCTCAATGAAGTGATCACGTCAGTCCGCAATTATAGTATTATCGAGGGCCATCGCTACATGCCAGAAGACGCGGGCTACTGTGATAACAGATTCGCAAGAAACGTGCAGAAGCTACGTGAACGGAAGGATAGGAAAGGCTGCACTCCATGTCTTAAAAAGCACCAAGGTGGACGACACAACCATCCTCTGGACACCGGGACACGAGTCTCTCGCGGGGAACCAGGCAGCGCACGCCGCGGCTCGAGATCATGTACGCCGAGCCATCTCCTACACGCAGAGAACACGTACCGACGGCTGTCACGACGAGGGTGAACGTATACCGAAGAACTATTCAGACATTTTGGTGCATTACAGGAAGCAGAGGAAGCGGTATCCGCCGGCACACAAGACTCTTAGTAGGGAGCAAGCGGTAACCTGGCGAAGACTCCAGGCCGCTACTTACCCGCATGGAACATTGATGCACGCAATGTATCCAGGGACATACGGGTGGGACTGCAAGTTTTGCCCACCAGACACGCGGAACACCCTGCGCCACATAATGCTCGAGTGCAATAACAATCCGAGCTTACCACCACCATTACACCCAAGCGAAAACGAAGAGAAAGAAGCGGATACAGAGGAAACATTCGAAGACCAGTGGGAGGCTCTGCTGGTGACCGAAGACACTGACAACCAGCTACGATTGGTGAACAGGGCTCGGGAGGCGGCAGCGAGCCATGGCTACCTGGACTGAGGAGGCCACCCACCTTAGGGCTGCAGTACAAAGAGCCTGGTCGAAAATAAAGTTAATTTCATTTCATTCCCTACAAGTGCGAGCGTCTCATTTACTTCATCTTCCTCCTCGTCTGTGCTTTGCCTTTTTTGGGACGTTAAACCCCAGATATTATTATATTATCTGTTTTGCCTTTCGCGGGATTTCCTAACCCTCGGCCACGCAGCATGTTTCCGCTGGGTCTTTTCGACCAGTGTGGTCGCCGGAAACGCCTCCGATATCGGTGCGCTCGAGTAGGCAGGCTTCGAGGAAAGACGACCTTCTGCCTAATCATCCGTGGATGATGGCCACAGATACTTCAATCCGTGACATCACCAAAGACGACGGGGCCCCCCGTGTCCACTGGCCGAAAGTGAGAATTTTCACGAAGACTCAAATGTGCACATGTGACCTTTAGCGCGTCTGATAGAAAGTCTTCGGTCGAGATCACACACAAACAATGCCTCTCAAACAATAAGGTATCCTTTTTAAAGCACCCATCAAAAATGTCGATTAATCGATTAACACATCACATCAAAACCAATTAATCGATCAAATGTTAAATCGATGAACGATTACCGACGAATCGATTAAAAATTTCAATCGACCATCCCTATTTCGGGATCGACTAGCACGCTGGGCAATCCATATGCAAGAGTATGATTTCGTTGTTTGCTACAAGAGCAGCCGCTGACTTGCTGATGGTGATTCTCTCTCGCATGTCACTTCCGACGATTTAATGCGACGCTGACAAATTTCATGAATACGTCGGAATTTCCGGATATGGATATTTTCATATCCGAGCAGCAGAAGGACGAGAGCTTGCAGCCATTTATCGCGGCCGCGGGGGAGTTTTTGCAGAATCGTATACCGGTACGCGATACCTTTTGGTCTTCGCCAGGCGCCTTCGCCGTCAAGTACAGTAAAAGCTCGTTAATTCGAGCTCAAAGGGGACTATAAAATTGTTCGAATTAAGCGCAGTGCGAATTAGAGGGCGGGCGCCAGCATGAACAGACATTGCGCCACACTGCGCGGGCACAGCCCGAAGAAGCCACCTCTGGTATCATTATCACAAATGGGGCGCTACTATACGTTTGTGGCGGGTGATTTCCTAAATTACGTTCATAGAGCTTTATCAGCAAACAGAAAGTAATTAAAATGACTCAGCGATACGCCACAAACAAGCATCATCATGCATTCATGTTGGCAGTGAGCCTTAATCTTAAAATATATGACGCTATTTATGCTCCAAAAGATGTTTATTTTTGTGGCAGTGTTAGCAGAATCAAAATTAAAAGTAATCAGCCATTTGCATTTGCTTGCATTTCTTCTGTCGCGACTCCATGAGCACCATTTGCAACTTGCCCAAGAGCTCCAACGCAGCGTCCGAATACTGAGCTGCGGCGAAATTCTCCTGTTTTGTCGTTTTGCATCTCTAGAAAACTTGGTTTCGTTTGGTCTGGCAACACATTGTGATCACTTGCGGCCGATTTTTACGAGGAGTGATGCAAAAAAGGGGCTTCCAGTTCGAACTAACTGCTGCGGATACCGTCGCGTTCGAATTATAGGGCGTTTCCCCTATAGAATTACGCAGGCTGGTTGGAGCTTTAGTTCTGAAGCCGGTAGCGCGAAGATATTTTGTGGAATAGTTTCTTCATACCTAGTCGCCTTACGTGACAAGAGACGGACAAACTTGCGAACATTTTACTCGTGGAGTCGGTACACAAACGCGTATTCATTAAAAACCTTTGCTGCGCTCCAACAATTAAAAGGTATGGCATTTGGAAAAGCCAAAGTGCACATCCACTTGTTTGTGTAACTTCTATTGGACGTTCTGTTTATTGATGAAAGGAATTCCTAGCACTTTTGGAAACATAACTTTTTCTTGCAGAACTTTCTGGTTTGGAGGGGACCCCAGCTCAAACGCTTATGCCAGTCATTGCCAGGTAAGTGGATGCAAATGTGACAACGAAATAATGGTGCAGCTCCTGTTATTGACAAAACAAAACAAAAAAAAAACTGAAGCAAACTTAGGATGGGAATCACCGATAACATTAGTCGGGTTATTCCTGATGTTATAAGCCGCCGAACTCTCAAATAAAGTGGTAGACAAGAGAGCAAGACGCTCAATTACGTGGTGCGCACGAAACATACGTTGTGTAGTCGTGTTTCACGTTGCTTTGCGCGTCTTAATTGGGCGATCTTACGCAAGACACCAGCTGTTTCATAATTGACACGCTAGTTTGGTGCGCTGCGCTTAAAAGTTTTAAAATTTGTCGGGAATGGTGAGACGTGCGATGAGAATGATATGATTAGTTCCAGAATTTTCCATTGACGCCCTTCCCGTGCAGTCTGTTCATGCTCATCTTACGTAGGAGGAGAAATGGAAAGAAAGTGCAAGCCTGTAAAGAACACTCAGCAGAGTCACTGTGTAACCTCCAGTAGTGCGTTTCTAAAGGCATGTGCTAAGCTCCCTGATAGGGAACCTTCTGGAAGCGCAGTTGCGAAGAGCTAACTATGCCTCATTCTAACATCTCTCGAAGCAGTGATGTAACCACTACGTGTCTGCATGTTAATATGCGCACCTACACTGCTGCACACTATCTTCATGATGAGGATTTATGGCTGAGCCTTTTGTCAATGCCTGGCGACTGTGAACAATTACTAGTAATGCAACAATGATTGCTTGGGGCGAATTCAATCCTACACTTCTGTCAGACAATATTTGCATAACAGCTAACGTGACTTTTTGGCCGACATGCGCCCGCAATAGGATATTTTTCGGGGCATTTTAAAACACTGGTGGGGTACAGTGAATGGGCATTTGACTACCATGGGGAATGCCTGGGTTCGGTTACGGCTTGAACTCTGCATGTTTTCCTCATTTTGCTCTCAGCTGCGGCAGACACCGGCGGCAGTGGCGGCGGGAAAAATCGCCACCAATATCGCTGTTGTGAGCAGACAAAGCTTATTCTGTAAAAGCTGCTTAAGCACACCGAAACATGCCGCGGTGTTTGTTGCTGCCAAAATAGCTCACGCAAAAAGTATTCAACTTACTTCCTTACTTCCCTTCCATCCAATCATCGTCTATATAGGACAATATTCTTGCGGGGGGGGATAAGGCATTGCGGAATATATTTACAACGTATGTACGTAACATATGCACTCGGAGGCAGGCATACAAGATGTAGCCCGGTCTGCACGAGAGATCACCAAGCGTCGTATTTTTTCGTACAGTGTTCGTCTTTGGCGCCCTGTGGCATCCCCCCACCCGCCCTGGCGCCTAAGGCACCATCCCGGTGCTTTATCGTCAGAGCGATATCGCTTCAGGCGAGTGGCCTGAACAATATCGAAGATGATCGCGTCATGGTGGTGTGAAAAGGTTCGATTTCGTATGTCACATCGGTGACTCGGCGCAAGACAGTGTGGACTGGAGTACGGAGAAGTCAAGTTCTCGCACAGGCCGATTCTCCGTGACGGTGTCCAGAGAAGGACCATGTCACCATGGTTTAAGCGGACATCGCGGTGGCGGGCATCGTCGACAAGTCGTTGCTTTTATTGTGAAGCGCTAGGGCGCAGGCGGACAGTCTCCCGTGCCTCTAGAGCTCCAGAGATTACATCACGAGTGTATTCGCATCTCGTGTGGGCAACGGCAGGAAAGATTGCGTCAAAAGTTAGCGTGCGTTGTCGTCCGTACAAGAAGAAAAATCAAGAGGAACCTGCAGTATCATGCTTGACGTATTATGGCGATATGTCACTAATGCCAGAGCGGCATCCCAGTCTAATGGTCGGAAGAAACGTACATGGCGAGCATTTCTCTGATAGTTCGATTGAGCCGCTCTGGGAGCCCGTTGGTCTGATGGTAACACGCAGTTGTGAACTTCTATTTAATTTCTCAAGAGTGCAATATGTCCTGGACAACCTGTGATAAAAGTTGCGACCCCGATCGATAAGTAGTTGTCGACGAGAGCCGTCGGAAAGTATTATGTCTTCTTGGAGGAAGACAGCGACGTCACTTGCACAACTGGTAGGAAGGGTCCAGGTGATCGCATACCGATTGGTGTAATCCGTGGCAACCGCTATCCACTTGTTTCCATTGACCGATAAAGGGTGTTGAAAATAAAGAAGCGGGGCATGGCCTTGAAGGGGAGGCGCGAGAGAACAAGAGGTAGTTACGGGGGATGTTCGGAGGCAGCCCTGATGAAGTAAATACGTGTTCCAGATCTAGGACCACGGGTCCTCGTTTATTACAAGGGGAAAGGGTCAAGGAGGTCAAGACGTACACGATAAAATTTTTCATATGGTATTTGAATGTGCTGAAGGCGTCGTGCTGAAATAGCTGCTGTTTTTGCGATGCTGAGAGGATTTGAAAGAAGCAACTTAACGGTAGACGGGCTAGAAAATACCTTACCAAAAGAAGTGACTTCGTACACAGTCATAGGTCCTTGAGACTCCCAGGTGACCAGCCGTAGAAAAATCGTGAAACTCCGTGAAGAAAGCCTGACGCATCTGTTTGCATATGACCAACAGTAGTTCAGGTCCGTGAGAATGCACGTTGTTGCGGTTTAATGCGCCATCTTGGAGCACAAACATACGGAGAGACGGAGGAGTCCAGGGACCAATCATCCGAACGAAATCTTTTAAGTGAGGATCATGGCGTTGCCCATCTCCGATGGTGTTGTACGGGGAAGGCTCCAACACGCAAGTAGACTCACAGCTCTCAAGAAAGTCTGTTGGGTGTATAGGACGTTGCAGCAAGCAATCAGCATCCTCATAATGGCGGCCCGACTTGTGCACATCTGTGTGAGTACTATTGTAGTCGTACAGCCCATCGGCTGAGGCGTCCACTAGAATTTTTTAACGATGACAGCCAGCAAAAGGCGTGAAGTTCAGCGATAACTGTGAATGACCGTGTATATAAATATGGCCCACTGCTCAAACGACCATGAAGAATTCGCGTTCGGTGATTGAGTAATTGCGTACCGCTGGCGCCAAAGACGGCTAGCGCATGCAATGAAACATTTGCAACCAGGATGTCGTAACCAAAGAGCCCCGTTGCCGTGCCCTCTGGTGTCAATGCACACTTCCGTCGGAGCGGACACTTCAAGTGGCGTCGCGGATGTGGTGGTGAATTCAGCGTAGTCACTGGGCTGTTCATGTGCCCAGACAAAAGCCTCATCCCTCTTGAGTAGTTCCGTGAGGGGACGTGCGATGGCAGCCAAATTCCGCACAAATCTGCGAATATAGTAGCGAAGGTCAATAAAGCTTTGAACGTTGTTCTCATAGGCCGGCACAGGAAAATCCTTGACCGCGCTTACTTTCTCTGGATAGGGATGAATACCAGCAGAATCGACAAGGTGTCAGAGGACAGTGAGCTGACGGCATCCTAAACGACATTTCGTCGTGTTTAGTTGAAGTCCTGCGTTGCGGGAGACAGACAGAATCGCCTAGAAATGCTCGAGGTGGGTTTCGCAGGTCGACGAAAAGACATTTACGTCATCTTGGTAGCACAAGCAGACTGACCACCTAAAGCCGTGAACGAGAGGGTCCATCATTCCTTGGAATGTAGCTGGGGCACTGTATAAGCCGAACGGCCTCATTTTGAACTGATAGAACCCAGCAGGTCTTATATTGCTGTCTTTTCACGGCCCATGTCATCAACTGAGATCTCCCGGTACCCGAACGAAGGTCTGTGAAAGGGAAATAATTTGCTTCATTAAAGCAGTCCAGGCCGTCATCTATCCGTGATTTTGCATAAACGTCCTTTTTCGTTACCTTGTTAACATTTCTTTAGCCGGCGCAGAAACGCCAGCTGTTACTCTCCTTTCCGGCGAGTACGACCGGCGAAGCCTAAGGACTTGAATAAAGCTCAATAACGTACTGGGCAATCATCTTTACTTCTTTCAGTATGACGTGGCGCTCGGTGGAGGAAAGATGATAGGGCTGCCGGTGAACCGTATTGGCATCGCCGGTATTGATCCGATGCTTTACGACGGTTTTTATTGCAATAGCAATTATATGGACACTCTCGGCTGCTTTTCGCCGTTTGCGTCGCCGTCACCGTCATGCTTTATATATATATATATATATATATATATATATATATATATATATATATATATATATATATATATATATATATATATATATATTCAGCAGGAAAGTTCAGTGGGTTCGGTCTGTGTAAGAAAAAAACGGGTGCACGTACGAGAAAGCAATACTTTTATGCCTTACGTTTCGGCCGTGGCACGGCCTTCCGTGCCACGGCCGAAACGTAAGGCATAAAAGTATTGCTTTCTCGTACGTGCACCCGTTTTTTTCTTATATATATATATATATATATATATATATATAATGCAAGACAGCAGCAACGACGTTTATTCGACAGAGTCGCCTAACAAACCCTTCGAACGAAGAAGATGCTCACAGTGATGATGATCATATACAGGTGACGAAGATGAAGGACAAATGCTGTGAATATTGTGCATACACTAATTTCCCCCCTCGCGCAGAAGCGGCCAACCTGGCCGCTGTTTACGGCGGTGCTGCACGTCGGACGAATGGTTTTAAGCGTGAGACGTGAACAACATCCGTGCCACGGGAACGGCCATCGGAAGGCATGACAACGGCAGTTACCCGATAGTTCACAGGAGACATCTGGTTGACAATAGCGTAGGGGCCGCTTTGAGGTCCACATCAGTACTTCGTCTGCAGGATTGAATTGAACGACGCTGTGAACGTCATCGTAAGCGAGTCTTGCGCTCTTGTTGACTTGCCTCTGTATTGAGGCGGGCGCGGTGGCGACAAGCGGCCAGGCGAGAGATTAGTAGCTCACTCGATGACGTCGACAAGGGCACAGAGACATCAAAGAAGGAGACGTCGAGCGGAGATGTCGGTTGGCGGCCATCGAAGAGAAAGAATGGGGAGTAACCCGTCGTGCGCTGCGTAGCGGTATTATACGCAAAGGTCACAAATGGCAGGATGATACATGGAGATCATGTCGGACAGAGTTCGATGAAAGCGCTCTGTGAGGCCGTTAGTCTGGGGATCGTAGCTGGAAGTCTTCTTATGAATGCTGTGACAATCGTGGAGAACGTCTTCGAGTAGTTTCGAGAGAAACGCCTCGCCACGGTCACCCAAAGGACGCGCGGCGCGCCATGCCGCAATGAGATTGCCTCCAGGAAGAAAGTGGCAATATCCTCCGCTGATCCTGAAGGGAGTGCAGCTGTCTCGGCGTACCTTGTCAAGTGGTCAACTGCGGTGACAATCCATCGCTTGCCGCTAGCTGATATTTAATAATATCTGGGGTTTAACGTCCCAAAACCACACTATGATTATGAGAGACGCCGTAGTGGAGGGCTCCGGAAATTTGGACCATCTGGTGTTCTTTAACGTGCACTGACATCGCACAGTACACCGGCCTCTACCATTTCGCCTCCATCGAAATGCGACCGCCGCGGCCGGGATCGAACCCGCGACCTTCGGGTCAGCAGCCGAGCACCCTAACCGCTATACCACCGCGGCGGACTAGCTGATATTGGCAGTGGTCCGTAGAGGTCAATCTCAATGACTTCAAATGGAACGTCAGGACACGGAAGAGGTTGTAGCAGTCCGGCCGGGGATGAAGTGGGTCCCTTGCGGCGCTGGCAGAGCGGGCATGACGCAACATATCGCGCTACGCAGGTGGAAAGTCCAGGCCAAGCGAAACGACTGCGGATGCGTTCATAGGTTTTCTGAAAACCGAGGTGACCAGCCTTGGGGTCATCGTGAAATGCTTCTAAAATCTGTGTTCTTAGGGAACGAGGAACGACGGGAACCCAGCGCTGTCCTTCGGGGTGGAATACAAAGCGGTACAGGATTAAGTTTTCGATCTTGAAGTTCTGCAACTGTCGACGGGCGCGGGCGTTAGGAGGACGAGACAAGCCGTGAAGGCGTTGTAATATAGAGTGGCAGTAAGCGTCGTTGCGTTGGTGAGACGCAAACGTCTCGCTGCTGAAGGAAGCACATTGAGAGCGGCGAGCGAATGTACTGACGAAGAGGTGTTGACGGAGTCGCTCGCGGATGACGACAGGCCAGGTGTGTTTGAGGAGGAAGGTAAGGGACAACGGCTAACGGCATCTGCATCGTTGTGTTTCTTGCCGGATTTGTACGTAACGTCGAAGTCGTATTCTTGAAGACGAAGTATCCAGCGACCAAGACGTCCAGACAAATTCTTCAACGTCGACAACTAGCACAAAGCGTGTTGATCAGTCACGACAGTGAAGTGGCGGCCGTGGAGGTGAGGTCGAAATTCCTGAATGGCCCAGACAACAGCGAGACACTCCTGCGCGGTGATGGTGTTGTTTTTCTCGGCTGCTGTGAGGGTACGACTTGCGTATGCGATCATGCGTTCGCCAGACCGCTCATGTCGTTGCAAAAGTACAGCGCCCAGTCCATGCCCACTGCCGTCAGTATGAAGGAGAGTGGGTGCGGTGTCATCGAAATGACAAAGCACTGGTTCAGACATGAGGGCACGTTTCAAGGTGTCAAAAGCCATTTGGCACTCGTCCGTCCATACGTATGACGTTCCCGAAGAAAGAAGTTGGTGAAGTGGTGCAGCAATGGTGGCGAAGTCTCGTATAAAGCGCCGGAAGTACGAGGCGAGACCAAGAAAGCTGCGCAGCTCTTTGGAGCGATGAGGCGTCGGGAAGCGAAGAACGGCGGTAATCTTGTCGGGATCAGGCCAAATGTCATCTTTGCGCATGACATGTCCCAGTACTTTTATACTTTTGCTTGCAAAGTGGCACTTTTTGGTATTCAGCTGGAGACCGGCAGCTGCGAGACACGTAAGAACTTCGTCTAGGCGCTGCAAGTGTTGTTCGAATGTTGAAGAAAATATGACTATGTCGTCAAGATAACATAAGCATGTCTTCCACTTAAGGCACCGCAGTACAGTGTCCATCATTTGTTCAAACGGTGCTGGTGCATTGCAGAGGCAGAAAGGCATGACGTTAAATTCGTAAAGCCCGTCGGGTGTGGCAAAGGCAGTTTTTCCTTGTCGTCCTCGTCCATGGGAATTTGCCAGTAACCTGAGCGCAGGTCAAGGCTGGAAAAATATTCAGCTCCTTGTAAGGAATCTAAGGCGTCATCAATGCAGGGCAAGGGATATACGTCTTTCCTGGTAATTTTGTTCAATGCACGGTAGTCAACGCAGAATTGCACCGAGCCGTCTTTCTTGCGCACGAGAACGACAGGTGACGACCAAGGGCTTGCGGAGGGGCGGATGATGTCCTGCTTCAGCTTATCAGCAACGTGCTTGTCGATGATCTCGCGTTCGCTAGAAGAGACACGGTATGGTCGGCGGCGAACGATAGAAGTTCCGTCAGTGTGTATGCGATGAGCTGCCGCCGAAGTCTGCCCTAGAGCAGGGGAATGTACGTCGAACGAAGATTCATGCTTCGACAACAATGCCAGTAGTTCGTCTGCTTGCGGCGGAGTCAGATCCGTGCTGATTGCATTGGCGAGAGCCGTAGTAGTTGGAGCATCTGTAGGTGAGCGTGATTGCACCGCACTGGTATTCGTAGCCACTACAGTGACAGCTTGTGTGTCCACGACACAAACTACAGCAGCGCCTTTTGGAAGCAGAATCGGCTCATTGGTGACATTGAGTACAGCGAGAAAAGCAGTGCCGTTAGTCAAGCGAACAAGACTCGATGCTAGTGCAATCCCTCTGGATATACAACGGGCTGATGGAGTGACTAGGACGTCACCATGCTCAATGAAGTCTGGAGCAACCGCAGTAACGTGCTCGTGGCCAGGTGGCACCAGAAAATCGTTGACGGTTCGTAGGCGGTGACGCGACGAATATTTCGGGCCGATGTCATCAGTCTCTCGCATATGTACGAGTCATTGTCGACAAGAGATGGAAGCGGCAGCATCAGAAAGAAAGTCCCATCGTAAAATAAGCATATATGCGCAGGAAGGCAACACGGCAAACGGAATATGGTGCCGGATCCCATCAATGAAAACTCTAACGGTGCACTGTGCCGATGACCGTATTCCAAAGTCGTTTGCGCTACGTAAGGGAGTGCCATTATAACTTGTGGTAATCTTACGTAGACGACAACATAAATCC
Source organism: Rhipicephalus appendiculatus (assembly GCA_030522465.1). Taxonomy (NCBI): domain Eukaryota; kingdom Metazoa; phylum Arthropoda; class Arachnida; order Ixodida; family Ixodidae; genus Rhipicephalus; species Rhipicephalus appendiculatus. The sequence goes on along the minus strand of JALIZH010031188.1, from coordinate 11,888 downwards.
GCATTAATAATAGAAATAGCTGCCCCCCGTGTCCACCAATGCTTGAATAGGCACCCCTTCAGTATACACTAATAACAAATTTGCCAGGCCCTCTGGAGGTGTTGGTGTTTGTCCGAGCGATGCAGCTTTCCCTCCAAAAACTGCACCAGCTAGTTTTCCGAGGGGAAGTAAGGATAGGGGTGGCCGGTCGTAGAGTCGAGGTTGAGCGTCGCAGAGGGGAAGGGTACCGGCGGCGTCCCGGATGGTAGGTGCGAGGTGCGTCTGGTGGACAAGACGGGGAGAGAGAACGTGCTGGAGGGCGGCGCTGATACTTTAGTTGCAATTCTTTAGTTGGCATATTAAAGCTCTTCGCGTTACGGAGAAGGAACTCAAGCGCTTTCTCGGTCTTGCCTGTTATATAGTCAACATGTCGCTGCCACTTGAAGTTAGACAAAAAGTAAACTTATTTGTATTTCTATTTAGTAAGCTTACTTATAAAGACATTGTTCATTGTGTACGAGGTCTGAGACGCAGCTTTTTACGAGAAAAGTTCATGTAAACTGTCTTATTCAAGTTGAACTGCCTGCGCCTTCGTGTACACAAGTCCCTAGTTTTGACCAAGTCTCTGTGAATGAAAACATTGTTCTGAGCATCCCCAATTTCTCTATACAAAACACAGTCGTCCGCAAACAACCATATGTAAAATTCTATAGCTTCGGTTATGTCATTGATATATATCAGAAATAAAAGTGGTCCTAACACCGAACCTTGGGGGGACGCCCGATGTTACCTGCGAGGAGCGTGATCGAGTACCATTAACAATTTAGAAACTGCTGGCATATTGTAAAATAATCGGCTGCCCATGAGATTACCCATGAAATAATGTCATACGTAGTCATCTTCTCAAGAAGTAAACGCTGTGGGATAGTATCAAAGGCTTTCTGTAAGTCTAAGAAAATACAATCAGTTGTTTTTCTTTTGACTAACGCGTACGCTGTGTTATGCACAAATTCGGTAGTTGAGTAGTACAAGAAAAACCCCTACGAGATCCATATTGCTGTGGCGTGAATAGCGAATACTTTTTCATGTGCTAATGAAAGTCGCTATATATCCTGTGCTAACATATAAATTTTACATGCTACACTAGTCAGCGATATTGGTCGGTAAATAGAGACGTCGCTGCATGGGCCAGACTTACGTATTGGGAGAATCGTTACTTTTTTTCCAGTCTAAGGGAATGCTTGCATCAAGAAGTGATTTATCGAATGGTAGCTCGAAGAACTGTGCTAGTGTCGGCGGGGCACACAAAGCTTAAAAAACGCGTTCGTCAAACCTTCTGGGTCACATGCTTTTGGGCTGTCTAGTCTTTGTTAAAGCACCAGAATGCCATGCGTGCTGACATAGGCGTGCGCACGGGTAGAGGAGGGGGGGGGGGTGCAGAGCGCCCCCCCCCCCCCAGTCACATAAGAGACTGGGCGCTGCGACTCGGGAGGGGGGGAAGGGCGCAAAGTCAGCCCCATACATTGACATAATAGCGCTGGGGGTGCTGCGACGAACCTTCGCCCTCCCCTGAAGAGGACACCTGCGCATGCCTATGCGTGGTGATACTAATATCCTCCAAACCGTCGTTTCCTATTCGAACTAACTGGTGACCACCGCCTCCAGGTGCTATCAGTAGCGTCAAAACAGAACTGAAATAATGACTGAGACATTCAACTTTATCAATATCGCCATGGAAGACGCCATCGCCAGAAATAAGCGTTGGTAGCGAGACTGTCTTTTCCATATTTTTTGCACATGTTTCCAAGACTCTTTTAGTTCATCTTTGAGACGGGATTGTAAAGACTCAGCGTAACCATGCTTTGCTTTAAGGGTACATGCCTGCACTTCAACATTTTTCAGTCATGTCTTATAACATCAGTCGTATTATGACAGAAGGCAGGGTAACTTCTCAACCGCCTTTGCGTAAATGTGCGTTATTCTCTAGTAAACTACGGCATACTTTTCATTTGCCTAGCCGTTTAGTGCCACCATGGACCGAATGAACTTCGTAACTCAATGATTTTGGTTTTCAAAATCATCCACAACTCATTCGCACTCTGTTGTTCCGCAAGGGTTTCAAACACTACAGAGTAATTATCCAGACATTCATTTATTTTTCAACATTAGCTTCATTGTAATTATAAACGCACCTTTGGTCGCACGTTGTTGCTTTAATCTAATGTATATTGATTTCACATAACACGACGTGATGTCCTGGCCCGGCCAGGACATTAGTAGCAGTTTCAAAACTAGGTTGGTTTCTAAAAAAGAAATAAAAAATTACACCATCTCCCGCTAAAGGGAACCATGTGTAGATGTGAAGCAGCGGGCGCTAACGCTTACACTGGCGGCGGCGTTGACGCTGGCGCTCATCGCAGCGTTGCGCAGGAGAGAAAACTGGGGAGGCGCAAAGCACGCAGTGATGGAGCGTGTTTCCTACTATAACATGCCAATCGCTGCTAATGGGCAATGAGAGACAGAAGACTCCGACTGGACACAGAGACCCGCAGTCCGCTTTTAGTTAACGCGCACGCTGCAAATTTTTATTGTTCAACAACGCACAAGAGAAATCTCCCACCGGCACCACCTTGCAGGTCAAAATCCATTGCCATATATACGGAGTGGCCAGTGAACGGTTGTGCAGCGCGAGCAGTGGGTTTTTTCAACCAAGAAACTCGCTAGCAGACGCTGCCTGCGTCGGCGTCGCGAGGCGAGAGAGGGGGGAGCGTAGGAGAGGAGAGAGAGAGGAGGGGACGCGCATGCGCAGTGGGAGTGTGGACGCCGCGGGCAGGGATGCCTAGAGGGGGGGAACGTAGGAGAGGAGAGAGGGAGGACGCGCATGCGCAGTGGGAGTGTGGACGCCGCGGGGAGGGATGCCTAGGGGGAGAGAGAGGAGGAAAGGAGGTTTTTTATTTATTTTTTTAAAGGGTTTGCGCATGCGCAGTAAGGGAGGGCACGCGGCACACCACCACCACCGGATTAAGCTTCGCCATAAGATGCTTCACATCTAAAATGTCAGTTCCACGTGTGGGCCGTAGCACCATTTCGTGCAGTGGATGCAGACCGACATTATTATTGATGGCTTGGGCAGATGCCTCAAATGGCGACAGCGTGGTTCAGTGCTCATGCCAAACAACGTTTGGTGAATTAAAGTACCCTCCAACGAGCATGAAGTCGGAATACACTGCATCAATGGCCCTTGCGTGCTGTGACATCACGCCCGTTAGAGAATCAGGTGCACGATAACAGCTACACAAAGTTAAGAGTTTCTTATTTGGCAGTTCCGGTTGGCACCAAACTCCTTCATCTGTCCTGACGACAACGTCGATCGATGAGTTTTTGCTTGCACACGTCCCAACTCGTAAACATTTAGCAGTGTTTCAAAAAGCACACTTTTGCCGTACCCTCAAGGTAAAATAGGATATTGGCCAGAATGAGTGTCGGGTCCTAGATGGACAGTGGGCTCACCTGCTGGTAGAGTTGAAGCCAATCCCCGACATCATTGTTGTCATTGCCCAAAAACCTGCCTGGATCGCGCGGTCGTGTACACCGGCATGATATAGCAGTTACGGTGCTCAACTGCTGACCCGAAGGTCGCGGGTTCGATCTCGGCCACGCTGGTCGCATTTTCATAGAGGTGCGTGTATTGTGCGATGTCAGTGCACGTTAAAAAGCACCAGATGGTCTAAATTTCCGGAGCCCTCCATTACAGCGGCCCCATAATCATATCGTGGTTTTGGGACGTAAAAACTCAGATTATATTGTTACCACGGGGTCATATCAGGACGACGGTGTGGTTAGTGACGGTTGCTAGTGACGCGGTTGGCCGAGGCACGGTTAGTGAAGTCTCCAAAGTGTCCTCACTCTTGTCCTGCGCAGACATCGCAGATGCAGCCAACGAGCGTCCGCTGAGTAAAATCTTCGTGAATGTTGAATCTTGAACAGCTCGCGCTCTTCACCATTATGCTACGGGAAGAAAATACGTTTCAGAATATATTTACAACGTGCGTACAAAACAGCTGCACTTCAGATGCTCTGATGGATGCAGTCGGTACCAGTAGCGGACTCCGAGGACGCTTCTCGGCAGCATAGTCCGCCACTCGTTCAAGGAAAGCCAAGAAAAGATACCGAATATCAGTTCCTGTGACCGACACACCACATGACGTAGGTGTCTCTAAAGAAGGAAGACATAACAAAATTGTAAAGAAAACAAAGTGGGAAGAAAAAAAGAGATATCGCGAGTATACAAGTTTTCGAAAAAATGCATGTGTCTACTGAAGCGATGCTTTCCCTGCATGCTTACTCCCTGTCATTATAGAAGGATGAACCTGTCGAGCACACCAGCCATCAAACACTGGGCTTAGAAAAAGTAGAAAATTGTTTTGACCGGTTTTCTCTATAATTAGGCCCGATCAACAACGTCAGTTGACCGGCTTTCTGCTTCATAATTTGGCAATTCAACAACATTGTTCAGGTTACTTATTTGTATTTTTTATTGATAAATTTTCGAAACTACTCTTGATGCAAGCTTTAATGAGTAAAAAGTGATGAATAAGGTTATGTAGTCATTGATGAATATCTTGCCAGTTAAAGGGTTAGGTTACTGGGCTTGTCGTGAAGAGGCACGTATTCCCGCTGTCATCTTGGGCTCATGCGGCTAGTTCGATTATTCAGAGCAGCATAGGTGTCACATTCCCAGTGTGGGCTTAGTTCATGGCATGACTGTGGCATCTGATATATGAAAGAATATATATATTTCATGATCTGTATATCCGAGGATATACAGCGGCCTGTCTCATAAGCTCCTTAACTTTTGCAGGACGATGGAAAATCACTGACGCAGAAGCTTTTAGAACTTCACAACGCAACAGTACGGTGAGTAGCCCATAAACTACTCAACTGCAGTTTAAACGGCGATCTTTCGCCCTCGTGTGTCTGTATTCGGTTGCAGAAAGAGAAAAAAGGGTACGTGCACCTACATAACTACTGTGCAGCTGCCCTAGAGCTATGTTACAAGTTAAGGCGCCACTGTCGCGTATGAAAAAGAAATGGAGAAAATGGAAGGACCATTTATTACCCGCATGTACGCCTAGGAGCTTGTTAAACATCGAAATAACACCACGTAAAAAGGCAAGGTGTGCAACGTTCAGTACAGCACATTCGGCGAAGAGCCCGGTGGTTAGCATAAAATACCCATAATTGCTAAAGCTAAACAAAAAAATTCAGTGATGTACGAAACTATAATTAATAACGATTTGAGAAAAATACGCATCAGTAGAAAAGCGCAGCAGCATGAAGGAACCTAATGAGACAGTGATGATATGTAAGATCAAAATACATGCAGTCAAATAAAACAGAGAAGTGTTCTTAACAATCTGAACATAATGAAGGCGGCAGCATAATTCTACAGTTCGCAGGGAAGCGACACGACCTAGAAAAATATCAAGGCTGAACATGACATTGATGCTGGTTTTGCAAGTACCGATGATATTGAAGCCTTATAAAACTTGCGCTGCGGATAAACGTCCGGGGAAGAAGCAATAAATTTCAATTTAATCACAGTTGAAGATCTCATACTTCAAAATATTGCGACACTTTGCATAGTGTCTGAAGATTTCAAATGTACCAGGACTTGGGAAAAATTCTACAACACCAGTACACAAAATACAAAGTGATAAATTAAAATAACAATAGAACAAAACATTACTCATATTATTGTCAAAATACTTTGAAAGAATTGGTTCCTATAGGATAACAAGCGCACTTGACGTTAATAAACAGTCTGCTGTGGCGCTTTCCAGACACAGCAAGATGATTTCAAGCAACCGTACTCCGTAACGAATCATACCCATGCGTCAGATATATAGTTATTGAAACTGAAGATTGTAGCTCGACTGACGGCGCAAAAGTCGCCCTATCAAATATCTGCTGTGATGGCCGCAATATGGTCGAGGCAAAATGCTAGAGACCCGCGTATTTGTGTTAAGCCCATGTAACGAACTCAAAGTGGTCGATATACCCGGGGTTCTTCACTGAGATATCCTGATAATGATATGAGAGCAGCATTTTGGTCTAGTTGGTGATTCATGACTTCAAAGTAATTGCTCGACGAAAACACGGACACGGAAGTTTGTACTTGTCTTCTTTTGTCCGGATTGTCCTCGCGCAATTACTTTGAAGAAGGAACTGATAATTTTATGTTTTGGGACTTAAAAGCCCTATAATTACTATTATTTCCCTTTATTCTTCTCCAAAAATAGCTACTAAATTTCAATTGTGAGAAGAAAACAGGGCAGCACAAAGTACCGTCCCTCTAGTTTCGCCCATGACATGCTTGGTATTCGAACGACTACACAGCGAATAAATTCGCGTACAAATCAGGGGACATTTCTGTAACACTGTTTAGACACGTCATCATGCACTTTAGCAATGATGGTGAGGACCTACAAAGAATGATTGAAGAGTGCAGCCGAAAAAGTGGTCCATTAACAGTTATCAACTTTTGATAAACAAATATAATGTTTGGAAGCCCACCGGACGATCGGCAGTTTGGAATTGGCGACCGCACACTAGTGTGTGCAAGAATAACTTTAATACCTGGCATATGTATACCAGTTATTAGAGGGGGGAAAATACCTAGTAAGGAATCTCTACCGAAGAATACGGATGGGCTGCTGTGCCCACGGCAGGTGCGCCTATATCATGACAGGCAGTTTGCCGCTGTCCGTAAAAAGGTAAAGATAGAACCATTGTATAATCCCAAAAGGACTTCTTCACCACAGCCAAGTGTGTCCAAGCATTGCATAATTACCAGTATTGACTCATGAAATCAAAATGTAAAAGATAACGAAAAAAAATCACAGCATATCCACGAAGTGAATGATGGTGAGTGGGCGAAGCTCGGAGGGATCATTCAGGTAACCGTGAATCCCCCCGTACATTGCCCACTCGATCATGCAAAGACGTGACAACACGTGTCACGTCTTTGCATGGTCCTGGGTGTTCGATCGTGAGCTGGGCACGAGCGTCGCCGACTTGTGTTCCGGGCGCTCCCAGCCTCAGCGACAACGCCAGTTCGCGTTCCACGACAGAGGAAGACGATGCCATCTACTCAGACGCCGAAGTCCACACCAGTGCTCGACGCAACGCCTCGCCTCCGCATGCATCGCCACAGAACGCTGCTGTGAGTTGTGAAAGCCACGCGTCCTTGGCTATGGGTTGTGCCGCCGTGAGTACCGGAGCCGCCGCATGCTCCGCAGACACCGGATGCCCTGGTTTTGCATGCGACTCACACGAGAGCACTGTGGAGCTGACTACCTCCTCTCTGGTGAAGTTCACCTCACCGTTGATCACGATGGAGTCCACCTCCGGTGCTGGACTCCGAGTACCGCGTCGGCCCGACGATCCCAATTATTACAGCGTCATCTATCCTCTTTAATCGTCAACTATACGAAAACCACTAACGTCATCTAGTGATATTGTTTCCAAGGACATATACACAAAACGCCATCTAGTGAGCAATTCTTAAAACTAACTAGAAGTGGCTACTACAACATAGTATTACAGAGGAGGGAATGAGCCACACCCTAAGGAGCTTCGCCCCTAAAAAGAAACATGTGAAAAATATAGGAACCGCACAACTAGCCATGGAACGGAAAATGACCGATGAAACATAAAGATAGGAGCATAGAGAAATACAGAAGAAGCCGGGGCGGCAGACGTTCTAGCAGATATTCTAGCAGACATTGTAGGGAAAAAATGGGGAGCGGGGTTTGTTAGAAAATGCGAAAAACCGAAAACAGGTGGTCAGTAAGGGCGAGAGAATAAATAACAAGACATTTGAAACGTATCCGAAGAATGCAGAGCAAGCTGAGGTGGTCAAATTAAGTAAATTGTGCGGAGCACTTCAGGGGCCCAGGCTGTCGTATGCTGTCGTCGTCGCTTGGCGCAACGCAGGCAAAACCAGATAGAGCATAGCCAGCCACGGCATAATGAGCGCGCGCTCGTGCCCAAGAGAAGTCTTCTTGCTCTTGATCTTCGAGCGCCTTGATGATGATATTAACGCAAGTCTTCATCCTCTTGTTCTTCAATCGCCTTGAGGATTTTATTAAGTACCAACGTTACTACTATGGCTAGAGAAACGCGACAACCGAAAGCACGTATAAAAATTAAAAGATAAAGCAAGCAAGCAATAGAAAGAGAGAGAAAGTAAGTGAAAATGGGGAGGAAATACAAAAAATAAATAGACATGAAAAGAAAAAATTACACCATCTCCCGCGAAAGGGAACCATGTGTAGATGTGAAGCAGCGGGCGCTAACGCTTACACTGGCGGCGGCGTTGACGCTGGCGCTCATCGCAGCGTTGCGCAGGAGAGAAAACTGGGGAGGCGCAAATCAGGCAGTGATGGAGCAGTGTTTCCTACTGGAACATGCCAATCGCTGCTAATGGGCAATGAGAGACAGAAGACTCCGACTGGACACAGAGACCCGCACTCCGCTTTTAGTTAACGCGCACGCTGCGAATTTTTATTATTCAACAACGCACAGGAAAAATCTCCCACCGGCACCACCTTGGAGGTCAAGATCCATTGCCATATATACGGGGTGGCCAGTGAACGGTTGTGCAGCGCGAGCAGTCGGTTTTTTCAACCAAGAAACTCGCTAGCAGACGCTGCCTGCGTCGGCGTCGCGAGGCGAGAGATGGGGGAGCGTAGGAGAGGAGAGAGAGGGGGTGACACGCATGTGCAGTGGGAGTGTGAACGCCGTGGGCAGGGATGCGTAGAGGAGAGAGGGGGGAGTGTAGGAGAGGAGAGAGAAGGGGGGACGCGCATGCGCAGTCGGAGTGTAGACAATACTTCGGTGCGGACTAGTTGGTTCATATCTGAAAACTGAACACGCTGCGCGAGCACAGAAATAAGAGAGGAGACAGGAAAGAGCGCAGAAAGAACTGCGCTCTTTCCTGTCTCCTCTCTTATTTCTGCTCGCGCAGCGTGTTCAGTTTTCAGGAGTGTAGACGCCGCGGGCAGGGGATGCCTAGTAGAGAGAAGGGGGAGTGTAAGAGGGGAGAGAGGAGGGAAGGCACATGCGCAGTGAGGGTGTGGTTGCCGCGGGGAGGGATGCCTAGAAGAGAGAGAGGGGGAAAGGATGTTTTTTATTTTTATTTTTTTTAAAGGGCATGCGCATGCGCAGTAAGGGTGGGCACGCGGCACACCACCACCACCACCACCGGATTAAGCTTCGCCATAAGATGCTTCACATCTAAAAAACACAAACAGAACTGGTAAAGCGAACAAGAAAAAAACATGGTTGATCCCTCCGTCGTAGGAATCGGTATAACACGAAAGTGAAGCGTGTCCTTACAGAAGTAGTCGAATGTTTACTGCACATTGATATAAGAGAGCTTCCACAATGTCTATTGGTGTGTTGGCAGTTATAGCACCCTTTAACCTGGATGCATCCACGTTGATGCTTGTGGTAGCTGTACGGTGAGAGCGGAGTCATTGAAAGCGGTGTGACAGCCAAAAGAGCGTCTATGATTGGGCGCCGAACTTGGGCTAAGCTCGCCTACTCGCGGCATGTCAGTGTTATTGAACAACGCTGCCCGACCAGAGGCAAATGCAACGCGCGCCGAGTGTTCCCCGTTGGCCGGCTGCGATTTTTCGCGGAGCGAGCTAGGAACATGGCTAGGGACGCGGAGTTACGGCCACGCGACGCACTCGCGCGTCGCACAGCATTTTTTTTTGTATGGACGGATGCTACGAGTGTGGATGCTAGGGGTAAGGTCGCCACCTGGCAGTGTGTTAATGTTTCGGCAAAATTGCACGTTTACTATTCGAAACACTCCGAATGAGACGGATGCGGAGAAACAACGCTTTGAAGAAACTAATCGTGCATTTCACGGTCATAATGCATTACTTCTCTTAGCAAGAGCACTGTGAGACGACAGTGGTAGATATAAAAGGCTTGTTTTTAAAGCGTGCAAAGTATGTTACCGTGGCGCAGTGGATAGCGTGCCCGGCATCTCTTGTCGCGGACCTAGAGGTCGTAGGTTCGACTCCCGTTGACGGAACTTTTTTTCTTTGTCTTCCGATGATGTGTATTTTTTCGACGTCATTTCCGTGACGGAAATACGTCACTCAAATCTTGGTGGACCCCGGCATAAAACACTTTCGTGTTAAAAAATCACAGCATATCCACGAAGTGAATGATGCTGAGTGGGCGAAGCTCGGAGGGATCATTCGGGTAACCGTGAATCCCCCCTTACATTGCCAACTCGATCATGCAAAGACGTGACAACACGTGTCACGTCTTTGCATGATCCAGCGTGTTCGATCGTGAGCTGGGCACGAGCGTTGCCGACTTGTGTTCCGGGCGCTCCAAGCCTCAGCGACAACGCCAGTTCACGTTCCACGACAGAGGAAGATGATTCCACCTACTCAGACGCCGAAGTACACACCAGTGCTCGACGCAACGCCTCGCCTCCGCATGCGTCGCCACAGAATGCTGCCCTGAGTTGTGAAAGCCACGCGTGCTTGGCTATGGGTTTGTGCCGCCGTGAGTACCGGAGCCGCCACATGCTCCGCGACGCGGTGCTCGACTCTGAGTACTGCGTCAGCCCGATGATCCCAATTATAACAGCGCCATCTGTCATCTTTAATCATCAACGTATACGAAAAACCTCTAAAGCCATCTAGTGATATTATTTCGAAGGACATATACACACAACGCCATCTATTGTGCAATTCATAAACTAGAGGTGGCTACATACATACTACAACTACTACAGAGAAGGGAACGACCCACACCCTGAGGAGCTTCGCCCCTAAAACCGCCTCGCCTGTGCGGAACGCGCAGCACAGTCACAGCGAAAGCTGGAAGAGCGGCCTTTCAAGAGCCTTTTTAAACACTCTTGGGGCAACTACTGCAAGCACACTTGCATGGTATGCACTACGCCATAAATTATAATTTTTGTATAGTGGGGAAACGTCCACTATGCCATTATTCCTAATTTTTCGGGAAAGCGTGGTACCCGCTACACACTTGTAACGCATTATGTGCACTTCCTTGATGCTGTGGCTGACGACAATGAAGAATTATGTCTGAGGCTTTTGTAGTGGGTTGTATAATTGAACGACCCACTCGTTGCGCAATTAGCAGAAAGATAGGACGTCTGGTTGTTACTTTATTGTTCTAAATGCTTTACAACACACGCTAACGCGATTCCTTACCCGACATGAAGCCTCCATAGTGTCAGTTTGCAACGCAGTTTCAAGCACCGGCAGAGCTCAGTGGTAGAGTGCTGGGATGCTACGCAGAGGGCCCGGGTTCGATTCCCATACAGCCATAGAGATTTTTATATATATAGTTTTTTTTCTTATTTTGCGTGATAGTGGCTCAGACACCTGGCGGCGGCGCACAACTACGGCGCAAGAACGGCAATTGGTGTGATCTCATTACAGCTTTCGCTGTAAATAGGTGATGATAAAAGAAAGAAAGAGCCCAAGTGAATGAAAATTAAGGTAGCTTTGACCTGATGGCGCCAGGCCTGACGGAAGTGCGGAGCTGGGCAGCTCAACCAATACTGCTATGCTCCGCACTTCCTTCGGGCTTGGCACCAATAGGTCAAAGCTGCCTTAATTTTGTTCATGCACTTGCTTGCACAGTTTTAATTGCAAAGCGCTTATTTGCGAACCTAAGGCACTTTGGCCCTTTCTATCTTCGTATCTATCTTGCCGCCTACGTCCGGGCGCTCTCCACGTCGGCTCCATAACTGGCAATATACCAAGATTGACATAGAGGGAGATCAGTTTATGACGAACACGATGCACTGGTCATGACATGGTGCCTATACCCCAGACAAAGTATCT